>VXBW01001239.1:530435-626887 GCA_013400375.1 Thinocorus orbignyianus | reverse complement strand
TTTTTTTTTTTTTTTTTTTTTTTTTTTTGTGAGGATTATTCTAGAGACGATCTTTGCAATACAAGCCTCATAAAATCTATTTTTGCTGTCACTTGCAGAAGGCCATGGCTTTGAACTGACCAAACACCAAAGAGTCTCAGGACATCTCTGGGCTTTCCATGCCCTGAGCTGGGTGTCCCTCCGATCACAAGTGTTCTGTGACCAAGGGCTCATGCTCAACCTGCCTGAGCTCAGTGCTGGAGACACCCCACATGGCCAAGGGCTGCCACCCCAGGCAGACACTGCCCAGTAAACACCAGCATTTTGTGTGCCAAGGCTGGTTGCTGAGCAGCTCTGTCACTGGTGCTGGGCATCAGGGAGAAGGAAGTAGGTGGTGGTGAGAGGGAGGATGAAGATACCCTTAGGGTATCCTAAGAGTGAGGAGGAAGAAACCCCGCCATGGACATCACAGTCCTGCCAAGGAAGACCTCAGGGTGGTGACAATTTGCAGGGATAACCCTATCTTCACATTCAATGGCATATTCATGACACCAAGTTCACGCTTGTCTTCCAATACTCGTGAACCTCACGTAATCTAAGAGATGATAAAGGACCGGCACCATCAATCTACCCTGAAATGAGTGCAGATGCTTTCAGAGAATGCCTTTGAGCAGCTGGAGATGCTCTGGACACCGAGCAGGGCACAATGGGAGTAACCTGGAAGTAGTTGTCTTTGCAAACATGCTTTGCAAGTAGATGCTTCAGCCACAAACCCTGCTGCACTGGGGGACGTAAACTAGTCCCCTGCGGGGTTCCAAAGATAAACCCCAGAAGCCCCAGAGCCCACCACTGGCTTCTTTTCTCTAAATCCCTGTTTGCTAGAAGAGGCTGCATAAGCCCATAGAAATGGGTGTTCAGAGCACTCACCAGTGTCTTGTAATCAATCTGCTGTCGGATCAGCTTGTCCTCACTCAGTGAGTACCGGGCCTCCCCAGTGATGGAGTCAATGGGTCCCTTCTCCATCTGCTGCTTGATGGCACAGAAAAGGGAGAACAGAGGTTCGCCAGCACACTCCTGCAGGGGTGAGAGACAACCATGAGGTGAAATAGGAGGAGTGGAGGTGAGAATGCAACGTACACAGTGACTGTCACTTCTTTATGTCTCACAGAATCACAGAATGATAAGGAGTTGAAAGGGACCCCTGGAGATCATCTAGTCCAACCCCCCTGAAAAATCAGGATCACTCAGAGCAGGTTGCACAGGAAAGTGTCCAGATGGGTTTTGAATTTCTCCAGAGATGGAGACTCCACCACTTCTCTGGGCAGCCTGTTTCAGGGCTCTACCACCCTGAAAGAAAAGAAGTTTCTCCTTGTGTTTAGGTGGAACTTCCTCTGTTCCAGTTTGTGCCCATTACCGGGGGTGCTGGCACTGGGCACCGCTCAAAAAGGGCTGGCTCGGTCCTCCTGACACCCATCCTTTAAGCATTTATAAGTATTGACCAGATCCCCCCTCAGTCTTCTCCAGACTAAAAAGACCCAAGTCCCTCAGCCCTTCCTCATCAGAGAGATGTTCTAGTCCCCTAATCATCTTAGTGTAGCCCTTTGCTGGACTCTCTCCAGCAGTTCCCTGTCCCTCTTGAAGTATACCCAGCACCAGTGACAGAACTGCCCAGCATGATGCCAGTACTCCAGATGTGGCCAGACAGTGCAACCAGCCCTCTCAAGTGTCCTCTCACAGGACATAGGTGTCAGTGCTTCCCGACAACGTTAAAGCTAGTAGAACCTTGCAGGAACTATTCAAGTGATTGCCACCAGTCCAGAGCTTTGCACTGGCACAGGTGGTGGGATGGGTCCCAGAGACAGGTCTGAGAGGGATATGGACTGCAGCAGTGTCCACAGTCTCCCTGAGCACTCTCATGCTGGAGGCAAATAGGGATGCCCAGGCAGGAGCAGCCTATGACCTAGGGAAGATGTGCCTCTGAATCTGTACGGTTGAATGGCTGATGTGTGGGGCCCAGCACAGTGAAGCACACCTCTCCCCAGTTTCTCCTTCTCATCATTCACCCTCACAGTACTCCTTTTCCCACACTTTTCCCAGCCTCTCCTCCCTCCCCTACCCTCCTCCTGCACATTTGCTGCCACACAGCCCTCCTTGTGCTTTCTTTTATTGCCTCCCTTCCCCTTCATCTCTCCAGCCTTCCTCCCCTCCTCCCCACCTTGCCCTCTCCTCTTGCAGCGTGTCCCAACACAACGAGCGAGGTCATTTTCCTCTGGTGTAAATCCCAGCAAAAACAAGTTAATAATCTGAAGCAAAGTGGCCCCTTTCTCAGTTCCTACACCTGTCTCCCACTTAATTAGCTTATCTGGCAGCAGCATATTGCTTCTGTGTGCCTGTCTCTTGCCCTTATCAGGCCTCTGTTCAGGCTAAGGCAAGAAGACAAGTAGCTGAGTGGGGGGAAAAAAGCCTATTATAAAAGCAGCGCTTTAGAGAGTCACCTCCTTATATCCTTTCCTTTCAGCTGAAAGCAGGAATCTGATACTGAAGTCACTGAAATTACCTTCTAGGGACCTTCAAAACTTTCCTGTGTGCTCATCCTTGGGCTGGGGAGGGCTCAGGGGAATGGGATTGATTTGTAAAGCCTTCAATTGCCAGGCAGAGGGTGGCTATTCTGTCCAAATGGGGCTATAAGGTGTAAGGATATTTAATGACTGCATTAGGAGTGGGGTAGAGGTGCAGAGCCCAGCACCTTCCAAAACAGGCTGGCTCTGACTTTTGGTGCCTTGGCTCAGTGTGGGTCCCCAGGAGGAAATTGCCATCACCCAGCAGTCAGTGGCAGGTTCCAGAGGCTGAAAGCCTCTTTTCTTCACAACACACCACCCCAAAGGGACCCTTCAGGAGGATCGAGATGGTACGTGATGGGTCTCAAGTCTTTTCATCTTTTTGCTCGTCTTCTGATGAGTCTCCTGCAAAGCCAGTGCTGTCTCTCACTAGGATAAAAAACAGCAACAGCCTCAGCCTCTGCTGGGTTCTGGATGCAGCAGTCAGGTATACATGGTATATTGTGTCCAGTCCTCTGTACTCAGAGGGTGCATAACCATGCCCAGAGCAGGCTTGAGGCAGCTTTATGCCAAAAAAGAGCTTGGGTTCAGCCCTAAATTAAGCTTAGCAGGGGTCTGGTTATGGTGTGGGTAAAGTACATCAGATATGATGGAAGCACAGGGCCTCAGCACTGTCTCTGAACTGGGGTGGCAGGAGAAGTCCAGCCACTATGGTCTGAAAATACGGGTAACCACGTGATGGAGATCTCAGTCTGGAGAAAAAGGAGAGCATTTTCAATATGGGTCTCTACCAGGTTCTGAAATCCTTCATGTTTCAGCACTGATCCTCTGTAAGATCAACAGTCTTCCTCTCTAACAAGATGTTCCTCTTTGCTCTCCCCGGATCAGAAAACAGCTCCTCTCCCATTACTCAGTGAGCTCCCTTCCCTCAAAACAAACAAACAAACAAAACCAACAAAATTTTCATTGATATCTTGGAAGATGTTGCCCCAACTAAACCTCATCAAGAAGAAATGTATTAAAGTAGCTGTTCATCCAGGGATGCTGCTCCTCTTACCTTGAGGAACTTGTACAGGAGAAAGGTGAACCAGTTGGTGAGCATTTTCTCAGCCACAGACTCTGTCCTGATATCAGCCAGGAAACAAACAAACAAACAAACCAAACCAAACCAAAAAAAAAAAAAAAAAAAACAAAAAAAAAAAAAAAAAAAAAAAAAAAAAAAAAAAAAGAAGAGGAAAAAAGCAAATTGGAAATGAGTTAGTCCTGCTAGTTGTATCAAAGGGACAGTCAAAAGGATGTCTTTGTCCATCTTACTGCCTAGGTCTCTGAACCCTATGGAAAGTCTGGCATGATACCATCAGGATAAAGCACACCCTAAATTGTCTGGTTTAGCTTCGGATTTAGGAAACCTTCAGAAAGATCCTTACTGCGAAAACAAATCTCCTGTGTCTAGGAGAAGACCTGGGAAGACCCCATATATCTGTTTTTCAGTTTCTCCTTCACAGAAAGGGAGGTGACAACATTTGAGGGAACCTTCTTGGAGAAGTTCAGGGAGGATAAATCTATCAAATTTGAGGACTTCAGAGTTAGGCCCTATGACAAGTAGGCTATATAAATACTTAAGAAAGACAGATCTAAATCACCAGAGAATAGTTATGTGGCAGTGATTATCTCCCTGGCATTTGGGAGTGACTATACTCCTCATTATGTCAACGTAGAGCATTCACAGAGCTCATCCTTTTGTCCTTGAACACTCTGCCTTCACCCAAACAAAAATCCATCTTGACCCTTCAGAGCATGTCTCTTTGAGGCTGTAGATGTCATGTGGGATGAACGCTGGACACAGGTGAGGTGGGAAAATCATTCCAGCCAGCTCGTTCCTCCTGTCAAATAACTGCAAAACCAACACTGCAGAAGATGGGCTGGAAGATGCCTTTCCATTCATAGAGTCACAGGGAGGGAGGGGAAGAATCATACTGAATCTAGACACTCCATATAACTGTCTAGAAACCTCATGTCACCTTCTGAATCCCAAGGCACTAAGCTATTCACATGTTCATCAGCAGACTCTGTTCTGGTGCTGCTCAGTACAGGACCTCCATCTCAGAACACAAACCACATTTCTGACTACTTGTGTTTTCAGAACTTGGAACACTGGAGGTGTTTTCTTTGTTCACTGGGTGTCCTTCCAAAGGCCACATTTCATTTCCAACAAAGATTGCTAGTTAGAAAAGAGCTGGAAGAAGAAAGAGGGAAGATGGGATGCTCAGGACAAGACAAGAATGGACAATCAGGGAAGATAAAGAGATGGAGAAAAGGAAAGAAAAAGGAGAGAATGAAGGGAGGACACAGCAGGAAGGAGGCAGTGTCATCCAGCATCAGAGGAGAAGCACAGAGATGAAGCCTGGGGAGCTAGAGGGATGGTCACCAGACAGGCTGTAGGGCTTGAATTATATCATGAAGTCAACTGACACCAAAGCAAAGTCCAGTCTCTGCCCCTGGCACTGCTGCTCTGAATGCCAGCAAGTGCCTTCTGCCGCCTTTTTGCTGGTTCTCCATAGTGGGCTATTTGCTAGATGAAAAGCCTCCCAGCAGGCACCACAGGTATCTTCCCTGCCCAAGCCATCCATTGTAATCAGCTGAGGGCTCCTCAGAGTTGGCTCTGAGCAGTGGCAAAGGCCATTCATCTCCAGAAGACTCCCCTTGATTTTACTTAGGGTCCTTGAATCAGAAGGGTTGGTTCAGAAATGTGAAAAGTAGATGCATGTCATCCTAAAGGAAGAACAGGCAGCATTTACCTAGGCAGGGAAAGCACATGAATTACAGAGCAGTAGGTTTCTAATGCAAGGGTTCCCACACAACCCTGCTGGTTAGACCTTATACCTGCCTGAGAAACACCAACACAAACTTATTCCCGCTAGGAAATCAGTTCTGTTGTCCCGCTAACTCTGCTACTAGTTTCAACAAGCTCGGGGACAGAAAGAAGATCCCACAGTGCAGAGGAAGAAGACTCTCCATGTGTCTGTAGTTGACTCAGGAAAAAGAAACACACCGCAGGGCAGTCCATATCCCAGGCAGCAGAAGGCAGAGGCTGACTTACTCATCCAAGATATAATATAGCCTCTTCTGTGTGATATATGGCCCACACAATGTAATTGGAGTTCTCAGGTTAAAAGTTTCCTTTGAAACATAAAAGAGTTCAAAATAAGGATTAGGAGGCCTAAGGGCTCTTGATGCCCTTATGAAGCATTTTGGAAGATCCACATTAAAATCTAGGGGTAGTTCAGTTCTCTAACTTTTACTCACTGACTGCTTTTTGGTTAAGAAGGAGATGGCTTAAGATCTACAGATACACTTGCTGAAAGGGAAGAAAATGCGAAGAGGATGCTGGGAGGAAAAGGAGAGTCCTTTAAGAGAATGAATGCTCTGTCAGGAAGTCTTAAATGAACAGGAAACCAGAAAGGGAGAGAGATTCTGTCTTCATTCAGCTCTACTTGCCTTATTCACCTCTGTCCAAACAGCTTCATGCCAGCCCTATGGGGTGACATGAACTATGGTTGTACATCATCCTGATCTCACACCCTTCAGTACAAACAAAAATCAAGCAAATTTTCCCTTTTCCCCCAAAGATGACAAGCAAACTCATGTTAAGCAACAAGCCACGTGCTCAGTGGAGCACAGGCTGCCCAGCCCAGATCGCTCCAGCCCCAGACATCCTTACCTCCGGAGCAGCAGCTTGGGGTGGTTCTTGCTCTCCAAGTTTTTGTCTATGAGGTCAGCCAGGAGCTGCTTGAGGACATCAGTAGCATACTCCAGCTTGCTCTGCAGCACTGTCATGATCAATGAGGCCACATTTCCACGGTCTCGCATGGAGAAGCTGCGCTGGGACTCCAGTGTGCGGATGAAGGACAGCAAGAAAACCTTGTTGTTGATGAGCTGGGCAAACAGCTTCAGGCCTTTCTCCACCCGTTCTTGCCTATAGCCAGGGACCTGCACAAGAAGAAAGGTGGTTTCTGACTTTCAGTCACTGCCTTTAGAGGTCCCGGTGCAGTAGGACCCCTGGGCTTGGGAGTTAAGATGGTTTGGAGACAAAGGGGTTGATGAGTCTCTAATATGGAGCACCTCTCCTATGAAGACAGGCTGAGAGAGCTGGGGCTGTTCAGCCTGGGGAAGAGACGGCCCCGGGGAGACCTTAAAAGCAGCCTTCCAGTATTTGAAGGGAGCTCCAGGAGAGTTGGAGAGGGACTCTTTGTCAGGAAATCTAGTAATAGGACAAGGGGTAACCCTTTTAAATTGGAAGAGGGGAGATTTAGGTTACCTATTAGGAAGAAATTCTTTCCTGTGAGGGTGGTGAAACACTGGAACAGGTTGCCCAGAGAAGTTGTGGCTGCCCCATCCCTGGAAGTGTTCAAGGCTAGGCTGGATGGGGCTTTGAGCAACCTGCTCTGGTGGGAGGTGTCCTGCCCCTGGCAGGGGAGTTGGAACTGGATGATCTTGAAGGTCCCTTCCAACTCTAACCATTCTATGATTCTATGCTTAAACAACCAAGTAATGCAAGGCCTTTTAAAGAGTCATTCCTTTTTCATTCTGGAAATTAGAGCTCTTAAATCTTTTTGCATACAGCAGATAAATTACTTGGTAAATAGCTTGAGACAACCAACCAACCAACCCCTACCACCCATCCTGACAATAATTATTTTTAACTCCCTTGCTTGAACATTTAATATTGCCTATCCCCAGGTTATTATGCAGAATTAAAAAAAAAAAAAAAATCACACAAGAAAAGTATTTTGTACTGCATCTGGAAGCAGTTAATTAGCAAATGAACTGGAAATAAGTATGACTTGCTCACTGCTGGGGTCTTTTCCAATAAATAGCAACTCCTTCTAGGTGCTACAGAAAAGGGAGCAGAACGGGAACTGCTTTCCCCAGTATGCTGGTAGTCAGCGATGTTGACACTGAAAGAACTGTTGAAGCTTTACAGAGGATTAATGGCAGGGGGAGGAATGAAAAGGAAAAGAGATCAAAGGTGACAGATTGAAACATTATCTCTGTGCCTCTCTATGTATCTGCATACTGGAACATCCATGCTAAAACCTCTTTAGGGGTCAGATGCTACTCTGCGGTCAGCTGTCGGAGGTTAATGAATATAGGGACTGAAATTGGTGGTGGATATGATGAAACTCTTTGTGTGTGTGTGTATACATATGTGAGAAGGACATTCATCACCCCTCATCTCTTGTGCTCATGTTTTGAAGCTGCTGAGCTACTCTTCCTGAGGGAAAGCAGCTTGAGGCCACTCTACTTGCACACCAAAGGCAAATATCCATGGTAGTCAATGTATAACTCAGTCTCCTACTCATTCCCACAAGCCCTCATTGCTGACGGATTATGGTTTTTTAATGGTTCTTTCCATACAGTTTGATGAATTTTGACTGGCCTGAAGGGAAGGAGCAAAGACGAGCAGGCACCTCTGATTACACATCCAGTCAAGCATGGCATTGCCCATGCCAGCTCCTGTTCCTTCTCTCTGCCAACTAACCCCAGTCTTGGCCTCCAGCAATCCCACCAGCCCATGCCAGACCCTCTCTGAAGCTGAGAGCTTGCCAAAGACTTTGCAGAGAGCCCGGCCAATGACCTCCTTGGCTTTGGCCATGGTGTATCCCCTGCTTCTCTGGCACACGTATCCCTAGAGCAGAGCCTGTCCATCTGCCAAAGCCTGAAGGAGTTTTGTAGCATGGGCAGACCTCACTCAAGGTCCCATCGAATTCATTGTCACCAGTGGGGTAATGCAGACTGTGTGTAGACCCCAACAGTGCTGGGGTCTTGCCATGCTCCCACTGCTGTGGTTTGGAGAGCTGGGGTGGAGGAAGCAGATGTGGGTAGGGTATGGGTAGACTGATGCTGTGGTTTTCTGATCTCACTGCAAACCACAACTACAGGACATCATAGAATCATAGAATCGTTAGAATTGGAAGGGACTTCCTTCAGTGACTGCAGGTTATTTCCCTAGGTGTTACCAGGAATAAAAGCTTCTTGGTAGTGTCAAAGCTAGAGGGACACCAGCAGTTACGCTTCTTTGCCATACAACCTTTTTTCCTGGCCCCTGCACAGCAGTAACAAACAAATCCAGCCTAAAAAACAAACCCCAGCAGGATAAAAACCAAAGAGGAGCTTAATAATGTAGATCTAATGGACACAAATCTATGAAACTCCTCCAAATAGATGAGTGATCAAATAGAATTTAACATCTAAGAGCAGCAATCATCTTCCCCTTTCAATCTGGATTTTTAATGAGGTGGGGTTTTGTCCCTGGTAGGAAACAGCATTATAAGTCATCACATCCCTACCACTGACACAACCTGTCTTGAATTCAGGACAGAACACAAAGGCATGAAAGGAGTGAGAAGCAGGAGATGTTGATTTCTTACCTCTAGATCCCTCAGGACTGGATGATCTTCAATGCCAGGGAAAAGCACTCTCATGGTGTAGGTTCGGTAATCGAGGAAAGGGATACCAGCTCCATCCAGATCACTTGTCAGCTCATGAATATCCGTCTGTAGCTCTGCAAAGGCTGTCAGAAAAAAATGAAAGATTCATGTAGCCGTGGAAGTTCAGATGTCCCCCACTGTGATGGGAAAAACTCTCAGAGCCACATAGACGAGATTAAGACACAAGTGGAGAGGCAACACATAGGAAGAAGAAGGCGGACAAGAGCAGTCTCACTTTTCCTACAGCACAACCTTTCCCCAGGGTCATATGCCAGGGCTCTTGCCAGACTGTGAGTTAGCAAATGCAGTTAGAACAAGGAGAAAGAAGGCTGGTCTTGGGGAAAATAGGCAAAGTCAGATCAGATCCAGTCTTGAGCCATACCAACCCTTTTACTTGTGACATTTTGGCTCAAAGCTTTGTGGCTGGATTTCTCTTCTACCAACACTGACACAGTGTCAGCCTTCTTTCCTCACCCTACCTTCTTTGCACTCCAGGGCCACTCTGGACTCCAGGTTGTCCATCTGCATCTGCAGACGCTTGAGGGTGAGGTCGCTTTCTCGGGATTTGCGCTTGTACGCGATCAACACAGCCACAATGAAGATGATAAGCAGGCCGCCAGCCACCGCAATGCTGACAATAGCTGGCAAGCTGAGAGGGCTGTCTGGAGAGATGTAGACCATCCCTGGAGAGAACTCCATCCCTCCTACACGAGCCTAGAAGGAAGGCAGGAAAAAGTCACACTGAAACTGTCGAGCACGCAGGAACATAGAGGAACTCCATCATCTCCCTGACTAAGTTGGAATTATGGCATTCCCTTCTCTCCCCAGTTAAATACTCGGATAGAGAAGTCCATGTAGAAGGACCTCTGTTGACAGAGTGACCATGAACCTAACCAACAAAGGGCTGCTGGTGAGACGAATCTCACTAGTCCCAATACCCTGGTTGTACAGCAGCTTGGGGTTCATTCTGGGTTTTCATTTCACTGTCCCAAAAAGCTATGTTGTGCCAGACTGCCCTGATGACACTTGGTCCCAAAATGTACACAGGACGCAAAACTCATGGTTGTGGTCTAATGGGGCCTACCTTCATAATGGAACAGGGGATATCTGACCCAGACAGCTGGAACACTAGCAGTCAGGGCAGTGGGAATGCAGAAATCAAAATCACAATTTGCTTTTAACTTTTCAAGAGGAGAAGATGAACTATCTAGGAGCCACTTGAACAGGAAAAAAACAATAGAGCCTGGCCCAGGCTTTTTTACTGCAGATGCTCACTGATGGGGCAGGGAGCTGAACACAGCTTCCTGTTCTTCATGCAGTGCTACAGGTTCCCAAGGATGCTCCCAGCCTTGGGGACAAGCTATTGTGCGAGGACTTTATTTTAACACTGCTAGTTGTACTGCTGCAAGCCCTACAAAATGCTCTGCAGAAGCAAGTCCATTAGGAGCCCATTTTTACAATCTGAACACCACTCCTAGCAGTAATCTCACAGGATACTACTAGCTCAAGGCTACTACAAGGTGGTTCAAAGCTATTTGTAGAGTAAGATAAGTTTGAGTGGTGAGGGGAAAAGCATTTTTGTGTAGCTTGAGGTATAAAGAAGGCCTCTAGGATTATGCTCTGGTAGGGGAACACTGGTTACAGATCAACATAAAGGTAGGAAGATATCATGTGAAGACCTGGAAGGATCATGATATGGTGATGAGTCCCATCACTTGACTCCAGCTGAGCTTTGTCATGGAGAGGCACAGCAGGCACTGCACAAAATGCAAAATCTTGCTGCTAGGCAGAAATTCAGCGAAGACTCCAGGGTTATGTGCTTCCCCCTCCTACTGCAACTGGGACCATGGCAGCATGTAATTGAACCTCTTTCTTTCTCTTTTATGAGGAGCTCTCCCTCAACTTCCCAGCTCTCACAGCAGCTAGTGAAAACATCCCCCACATCCCAGCCTGGTGGTTGGCCTGGTCCTTCATCCCACTGGCTCTCAGTTAATCAATTTGCCTCCAGCCAGTTTGCAGACACATTAATCCCAGGTCTCCCATCCCTCAGCTCAGGCACCTACTCAGATTTCCTTTCTAGGTTTCAAGAGGAAGAAACTGGCCCAAGGAGGAAGTGTTGGAGTCAGCAGAAGAGACCACAAAGCAGAGTCATGAATTAATGAAAAGTTTTCCAGCTGCTCTTGCTCCTCACCATCACAGCCCTTGCTGGGGATGCAAATCTCTGTGACCCCATCATCTCCTAGAAATTATTCTGGTCCCAGTTATGACCTCTGGGAAGGTGTCTCTTTTGCTCTAGCACCAGCTGTAGGCTGTTCCTCAGTTGGTTCTGGCCAAAGCCACATAGATGTAACCCTTATGTCCTGGACAGGAAAAAAATGGATGTCTGGAAATATCTAATTTCCATCCACAAGGTCCTCTCGCCCTGCATACTCCTAAGCATTTTGGGATGGGCTCTAGACAGTTAACGTACACAATGGGAAACAAAACCAAATCTAAGCTCATTTGATCAGGTAAAAGATTTTCAAGGTGACCATTCCTGTAGCAAGACACTGATGACTCATAGAGGGTCTTCAGCAGCCAAGGAACAATCTAGCACTGATGTAGCAAGACATTGATGACTCATAGAGGGTCTTCAGTGACCAAGGAATAATCTGGTACTCATGCAAGTTGAGGATACAGCAGTTACTAGCTTTTCCCGTCTATTCTAAGACACAAGGTCCAACTCACTTATAAAGCCTATAAAGGGCAGAGATTTCGTATTGGTGTGTGGCGTGCTCAACTGAGAAGACAAACTGCCAGACTCACATGATGTCCTAAGCACTGAAAGCTGTTGCCTTTTGCTCTAGAGCACTGTCCCAAATCCTCCCAGCAGAATTTGCTCACCAGTTTGCACAATTGCCTCCCTCTCACAGTGCATCATTAAATAGTTAAATTATATTTCATTTTCTGTTTCCTGCCTGTGGCCCTTTTCCTCCAAGCCTTGCAGTCAGATGAGCCCATTTGAGGAGTATCAGACTAGAATCAAACAACTCCTTCCCAATCCCCAGCGCAGGTCTGTCCTCAAAGCTCGCAGAACAGCCTGTCTCCATGGGTGGGATTCCTCTTACCAAACATTCCACATGCACATCTGAGTTAGACATTACAGTGTGCTTTCAGAGTCAATACAGAGAAAAAGCACTTTCAGAATGTGATTTATGTGAGCTGCTTTTGACACTTGCTTTGACATTAGGATGAGACGTTTTACTCAGTGGAAGTTCCTATTTTTCTCCTTTAACTGTAAGGGGATGTAGAGGTAGATGTCTAACATAGTTAGCCCAAGTGCATTCCTCTCTAGAGGTGGCTTCCCACACTGGGAAGGTCTCACAGTCCACGAATCAAACTACCATGATCTGAGGGAATCTGTTTCTTGAAAAAGAAAGCCTGAGAGGCTGTAGTACTGTTGGGAGTGTTTAAAAGGAAAACAAGCAAATACGTAGACATAGTCATACTTTATTTCTTGGGCCACTGGGTGTTTCTGAAGGAACTTATTTATAGCTTCTAGAAGACTGAACATGAGCCCTCTAAATTACCCAAAAACAGTCTGGCCACCTATTAAGCCTTTTATTCATGAATTTGTTCTAAATGGCACTATGGCAGAGCCCAGTTTTCTCCTCAGGGGACAACTGTAGCAGTTCAGAAGTTCCTGTTGTGCAAAACTTGACTGTGGTAGCATCTTCCCTAGAGCAAGTTTCCCCTGGCCAAACCTTAGGTTAAAATGAATTGTGCCCTGAAATTCAATTGCTATATTTAACCATTTATCCATTCATTATACAGAGTCCAGAGTGACTTTCCATATGCAAGTGCCTACAATAGATACCAGCAACCCTTCAAACATACTCCATTTTTCACTGTAGACCTTCTCCAACATACTTATTCATGGATCTTTGTCATGTCGCTTTCTTTTCCTTGGAAAAGAGCTTGCCTCTAGGCGTTAGTCAATCTTTTCTAACTATTGCTCAGGCCTTTTAGTTCTTTTATATTTTTTTTCTTCAAATATTTGACTCTGATCTGAACTAGATCAAAAACGTGTTGACATCAGTGTGTGTCATTGTCACGGTTCCTTCTTCCTCAGAAGTTATCTCAGTGTTGCAATGGTTTATTCACTCCCATGGTCCCCTCTCAGATCTAGGCCACCTTACTTTACAAGAAAAGGTTTGTTCAGCAATTTACTCAAGGTCACACAGGAAAGTGTTGGCAGAAACAGGAGGACAACCTGGGAATGCTACCTGTCAATTATCCTCACCATCAAAGTGACATTCATGTCAAACATGGGGATATATATTGTACCAACTGAGCAACAGAGATACTGTGCCATGCTGGAGGAGGCATTTCCCAGCCCAGCTGTCCCCCTGGTAAGTTCCAGATGCAAAGTCCATCCTCAAGGGTTGGCCTCCATCACAGGTGACCTTCTGTATTTGGTTCCCGGCCCAGACACTGTCAAAGCGTTGCTTCAGTGTTGGCAGTTGAACGTGAAATCTGTAACTTGTCCCTAATACTGGTGCTCATTAACAGGCTTCAATGCGATCATCTTCCCACAATTCCAGCAGCATCTCTTGTTTGATCAGCATCCTCAAAAGGGATTATATTTTTTCTCTGTGGCTTCACTTAAGCTGTCCCAAGCTGCAGAAGCAGGGGAGTCTTCCCAATTAGTAAGACCTGACCAGATGTTCATCCTCCCTGATCCCCAGGGGTTGATTATTTCTCACCTGACTTTGAGTTTTCTCTCTCCAGGATTGGCTTTGCCCATCTCTGACTAACCATATGTTTAATTATATTCATGAAAATTACAGGGAACATATATTGCCCTGTTCAAAAGCTTTGGTATTCACACAGAGAAAATCTCTCACTTCATTATTACCCCTCTTGGAGTGCCTTAATGTGCTTTACAATGGAGCAAGAGCCATGGTATATTTGAGTGGCTGAAAAGGATTATTACCTCTATTTTCCAGATGACAAACTTTGGCGCAGAGAAGTTAAGTAGCTAGTATGGGGTCTGCAGCAGCAGTCACAAATGAGACCCAAAATGGTCACCATAAGCTCTACTTTTTTGAAAGTCCTCAGAAAACTGTCTTTTTAAAGATCCATACAATTTGTCTCCATCAACCCCTATTAGTTTTACTGCACTGAAATAAACAAATATGTGACATATTACAGCTTTGGGAGGGCAACAGCGAGGTGGAAAAAACTTGATCACAAGGAATGAGAAACATTGATCATCTGTATGTCTGATATCAGTCGTTGTGTTTCCACCCACAGCTCGGTACAACTCGGATGAGTTTGTTGATGTGCTGTTTATCAAGCAACAGCATTGAGGAATGCAAATTACTGAGAGGAAAGTAAAGAGGGAGTGAATAAATCAGTGGTAAAAAGAGAAGCTCCCTCTGATCTAATCACTAGGTCCATTTTTCATAGGTTCCAAGCAGGACGTGCAGGAGTATTCTAAGCTGTGTAGACATCAAAACCTCAAAGTCCTGTTACACTAGAGTCCATACTCTGCTTTTTTTCTTTCATTTCTTTTTATTCCTACATAATGGCATATTTTAGCCACTGGTATGTTAGTATATGCTGCAGACTGTGCTC
This sequence comes from Thinocorus orbignyianus, assembly GCA_013400375.1. Lineage (NCBI taxonomy): Eukaryota > Metazoa > Chordata > Aves > Ciconiiformes > Thinocoridae > Thinocorus > Thinocorus orbignyianus. The sequence continues at coordinate 612,240 of VXBW01001239.1, read as the reverse complement.
AATTTAACAAAGTATGCCATGTAGGGAATGTTACATATACAAACTCACATCAGCATCTAAGGTTAGAATCATAGAATGGTTCACGTTGTAAGGAACCTTAAAGATCATCCAGTTCTAATCCCCCTGCCATGGGCAGGGACACCTCCCACTAGACCAGGTTGCTCAAAGCCCCACCCAACCTGGTCTTGAAATACAGCCCATACAAAAACATAAGAGATGCAAACTTTCCTGAAGGGTTTTGATTATGAAAGTTTTCTCACTATCTGTAAACACCTCAGGTTACTCTTCTACTTCTCCAAGTTACTTTTGATATTCTATCAAGAAGGTTCCCTGATGTTTACGGGATCTACGGAAGGCAAATGGTTATGCAAACTTCTGGGAGATCTCCGCCAGCTTTTTAGCATTGGTGTGCCCTCCCAACCCACCCAGGAAGGAAAGGCTGATGAGATTCAAGCATCACTTACCATCACCTTGTGCCTTCCAATGAGGTTTGGTGATTCACACAGTAGCTGTACATCTGATACGGTCACCGCACAGGGCTTCTCACCAACCAAAACGGTGTAGTTCAGCTTGGCGTTCCCTCCTGCCACTGGTGGGATCAGGTTCTTGCCCTGGATGAAAAGGAATACCACCCCCCAAAAAACAAACAAATCAGGAAAGAGCTTGTCTTCTGCCTCTTGTTTGGTCCTGTGACACAAGTGTTAATATTGCACTTGACACTTGTGGTTCACTATTCGCTAACACAGAGAGGAAAAGACAGTTTATAAAGCCATGCAGAGGACACCATGGATGGCTGCAGACTGTCATCAGCCAAGACAGCCTGTCCTGCTTCTCCCTCTCTCGAAATAAAGGAGAAACGTTGCATCCAAGTCTTGCACAAGCAGACCCCCACAAAATATATTCAGGGAAGTAAAACAGACTCCTCGCCATATATGCAAGAACATATTCTGCAGATCCTTTCTTTGCACATGCACCACATACAAGTTCTGATGTGGAATGTTCAATCACAAAATTTATTCTCTGTACGGTTTTCCAGATAACAGAAATGACAAAAGAATGGCACAGGATTTAACCAGAGGTGACAAGAAGGTCTTCAAAACCCAAGAAAGACATAGACCTGGGTATTTAATTGCCAGTCCTGCTGAAGTGGTAGAAAATGTTCTCCTCTGGTGAGCAATAAAGAGTAAAAATTTATGCTGTACACAGGTAGCAGCAGCAGGAGTTTATATTTTTTATTTATGGCTATTGGCAGATGCTGAACAGTGATTTGTGTCTGCAGATGGTGACTCTGATATGATGTGATACGATAGGTGCAATGACTGAAGGAAATGTCTGGGATGCAATCTGTGATTTGTGGGGTGCTGGCAGACACAGAGAGGCAATAATCAGCATGTGTTTGTCCTTCCTCATCTAGGCCTTGGTCCCCATCTCACCTTCAGTATGATGGGACTTCCCGGCTTCAGCTCCAGAATCCCCGAGGGATTGAAAACCTCAAAGATTGGGTTTGGGTAGTAGGTGAAGTTGGTTTTGTTGAGGATGAGCAGAGACTGCACATTGTCAAGAATGAAGCCAAACTCCTCTGGACGCTCAGCAAGCTCAGATTGGTGATTGGGGTCAACAGCCAGAGCTGGAGCCTGGCAGGTCATCTCCGTGCTGTTCTGTACCTCGCAATTCTGGAGAAAGAAAACCAACACATGGAAGGTTTACGGAAAATTCATCCAGTCTCCAGGCAGGCAGATACATCCAAGTGAAATGCAGGCCTGCCTACTGCCACAGGAGAGGGAGAAGACCTCCTTGGTTATCATCAGATAGAACGGTGCTCCACTGCTTCAAAATACTCCCCACATCCATCACACAATCAAGGCTGGGACTCAATTAGGAAAGCTTTGCAGGTCTGCACTGCAATTGGGCATCCTGTCCCTCTTCCCAGAGAGTGCTCAGTCCCTGGGGTTGTCAGTGTCAGCATCTTCCCCAAACCTCATCTCCTTCTGAAAATATCAATTTCTTACTTTGTTGTTGTTGTTGTTTAATACAGCAGGGACTAATCAAAGCCTCACTACCACCCTGCAATTAGCTCTCACACTCTGGGCATCACTCCAAAAGTGCTCAGTTTTGCCCAAGATTCCTGTTTGAACATCAGGTTACCTAAAATGAAGCTGAGGAAGCAGGAGAGATGAAGACAATGAGGTAGGTCTCACGAGACCCTGAAGTTTGGTTCCAGCCCTGCCAGAGACCTGGGTTTTTTTGTGTATTTGAGAAACGGGTAATAGCTGGTGAAAGGTGGCTTTGCTCCAACTTTCACTTCAAACAACTAGGAATTAGATGTCCAGTTGTCTTTCAGGACCTAAGCCTTCTTTCCATATCGTGATTGCCAGCCCAACGCATCCTGGTCTCACCAGGGAACAACAGGGTCTATGGGGAAACTGCACCAGCTCTGTGGGATGGCAGCTGTGCTTGATATGAGAATCTTCTCCAAACTAGTCTGATACCTCCAGCATTGAGAGGACACTCACTATCACAGCTAGCATAGCTCAAGGGCTGATTTTGTTTTGGTTTCATATTGTAAAGTAAGTCAGATATTCTTTGCTGTAAAAGCTCATATAAGGAAGAAAAGGCAACGGAGTACTTCCCAGTGCAAAACTGATGGGCAGTTCTACACGAGCATATGTGAGACGATGAATAGGCTTCATCACCTGCACAATGGCGTGATTGTTGGAGATCACTGTGTCAGGCAAAAGCTGGAGTCTGCTGGAAGAATAAGATGAAGTCATGCAGGCTTCTAATTCTGCAGGAAAGCTAAATGAGTGCTTGACTGTGCGTTACCAGGAAATACAAGACATTACCAAAACATACCTATGAATATGCACAATCAGCTGGACCAGGGTTTTGCCAGAGTTCATGACGGATTGCGACATTGTCGGTCAAAATTCACATCAGACCCAGGAATAAATCTCAATAGATATTTCCTGAATCTGATGGGATGACAAAATTGCTTTGGATTTGGGTTTATGAAGGGAGATACTAGCTCATGAAAGAGCTGGAATAAGACCAAAATTTAAATGCCTCAATCTGAAAACTGCAGATGCAAATGAATCTATCCCATATATTCCTACATTTTCTTTTCACAACTACTGCAGTGTCACTGTTGTTCATGTGGCAGCAGATGATTTTAATGTCCACAAAGTGCTTTGAGAGTCTTGGATGGAAAACCCATGGGTTAATATTAAAACCTGAGAAACGCAAGGGTATGAACTTTCTGCCCTCACCCCAATTAGTCCCTCTGTATTTTTAACTTATGGAACTGCTTCTTGTGGGATACTCTCAGGGAGTGCCCATACATAGCCAACACCTTTTCAGATGCTGTTGCATGACCCCATCCTCCAACCTGTAGGTACCTAAGCATTGGAATGGGCTGCCCAGGGAAGTCATTGAGGCACCATCCCTGGAGGTATTCAAAAGATAGGTAGACAGAGTGCTTAGTGATATGGTTCAGTGATGGTTTTCATCAGTGAGGTTGGTGGTTGGACTAGATAATCTTAAAGGTCCCTTCCAACCTAGAAAGTTTTACAGTTCTACTTGTAGGTGGTGCCTGCTCATGAGTCTCCTCATCAGAGCTGCTAAACTCACACCTTTCACAGCTCTATCTGGACCTGCTCAGCAGCTCCTTCCTGTGAATTGCCTCCTTCCTAGTGAACTGTCCTCCCAGCTCTGCTGGCTTCCACAGAGATGCCTCTGATTCCTCAGTGGTCACCGAGGGATAAACCAGGCTGTAAATGTAGCTATTTAAATGTGGATATATCCTTGCAGGCTCCAAACAGTCCAGGGAGTGGATACAGTAGTACTGAAGAGTATTATTCATAGTCCCTTCAGATCCCAGTACACTAAGCTAATAACCGGAATTTAGATCTACTTATGAATAGAGATGAATAACACAGATTATATGTAGTCCAAGACAGAAGACAAGTATTCATGAGCCAACAGAAGAAACAGGCTAAGCAGAGACCAGGAGCTGAATGAACCTTAATGGAGCATTGGATGGGTAACCTAGGGAGCATGTATGGGGTAATCTTTCTGAAAACAAGTCACACTCTCTTCTTTGGATGCAATAGATTTCAACCTCCAAAGCTGTTAGCCAGCCCCTATCACTACCTTGGATATGTCCCCATCGCAGCTTAGCAGTCATACTTACATTGACATGTTCTTTTCCACCGTGCTTTGCCCGGATCTGAGGGTTTTGGATGAGGTCTAGGTGAGTTCCCCACACTGCAATGGGTGTGTTACCACTAGAGAAAAAACAAAAGAAAAGCATGAACCCAGCTAATAGATATCAGGACTGATTGCACCAATAACAGGTGATCTGTTTTCCTAAATCTTGATTGCAAAGTATCTGACCCCATCTCACAGTCCCATAGGAAGGGAAGGAAAAATAAAATAAAGTAAATAAGTTTTTATTCATTCGTAAGGGGAGAAATAATTGAAAACACATGCTTACTAGAACTGCTACATCAAGCAGCATCTGGGTATTTTCCATTGTAAGGACTCAGTAATCACAAGCCTTGGTAATGAGAAGGAAAGTGGAAATTTAACAGGGGCTCTTCAGAATGGGCCACAGACTATATCTCCTGTATCACTTAAGGAAGAGAGCTCAAAAAAGCTTCACAGATACTGTCCTGTACAAGCAGCTCTTGAGGATTCAGTACTACCTTCATTGAAGGCTGTGGTGCCATCTTGCATATTAAACCTGCTATAAAAACATCACCCTGAACAAGATAATGTCAACCCAATGAACACACTTCAGTGCTGCCAGGGAACCTGCTGGTCCTGCAGCATCTAGAAGAAAGAGGCAAAGTGTCCAGCCTTGGTATGCATAAGGCATTTCCTTGGTTTCCTCTCCATGATCCAGGTACATAAGTTCCACCATGTGTGTTATATCCAACAAATGATGGGTCTGAGATTTCCAGTCATTGCATCCCTTTGCTCAGACAAGGATTTATTTGCTGTCAAAGACAATTCATAAAAGCCACGACCATGCATCTGGTTAATTCCTCACTTTTATAACACTCTCTCAGCTCAGCTCTCTCAGCGCAGCTTAAGATGGGGAGATGTGGATGGAGCCCTTCTCGTTCCCCGCAGTCATAGAATCATAGAATGGTTTGGGTAGGAAAGAACCTTAAAGATGATCAAGTTCCAACCCCCCTGCCATGGGCAGGGACACTAGATCAAGTTGCTCAGTGCCCCATCCAGCCTGGCCTTGAACACGTCCAGGGATGGGGCATCCAGAACTACACTGGGCAACCTGTTCCAGTGCCTCATCATCCTCACAGTAAAGAATTTTTTCCTGATATCTAGTCTACAGATAACCTCTTTCAGATTAAAATCCTTCCTCCCTGTCCTACGGCTTCCCTCCTTGATCAGGAGTCCCTCTCAGGCTTTCCTGGAGCCCCTTTAGGCACTGGAAGGCTGCTAGAAGGTCTCCCCAGAGCCTTCTCTTCTCCAGGCTAAATGACCCCACGTCTCCCAGCCTGTCCTCACAGCAGGGGTGCTCCAGCCCCCTGATCATCTTCTCTTCTGGAGAAGCTCCAATAGGTCTGTGTCCTTCCTGTGCTGAGGGCTCCAGAGGTGGATGCAGTATTGCAGGTGGGGTCTCACGAGAGCAGAGTAGAGTGGCAGAAGGAAACAACTTTCAGAAACACCCTTCTTCCCTTTCCCTTGCCTCTTCCAGCTGCAGCCGGCACTGCTGTTTGGGAAACTTCAGGAGGCAGAGGGGATGGAGGAAGGAAACTGCAAAGAATTATTCTCATCGTTTGCAACACCTGCCTCTGTAACTCCCCTTGAAAACTGTCCAGGATGTAATTTTTTCCCTGGAGTGTTCTGCTGAGAATGGGAAGCCAAGTCAAAATCAGTGGAATTAGGAAAAGAAAACTCAAAATCCCTTTCCTGCATTAAGGTAAACCTACGCTCACATGCAAGGTGAAACAAGTACATTATAAATGAGAAAACACCAGGGAATAAACATGCTGGAAGAAAGAAGCCTGTATTGACCAGCAGTTATGACCTTGGTTTCCCACATTCCTCATTTATCTTCCATTATTAATCAAATTGGGCAGGTAAGAATGAATGCAAATATAAATCTCTGCTCAGCAGTGTAGCTATCTGGTCTCGGTGAGCTGTCCACAGCAAAGTGGGACCGTGCTTCAGACACTTTACTTACACCCACACTGATAAACCAAACAGCTGGGACACCAACTCAGACACTGACTTGTGGCCATCGATGCTGACAAGCTGCTACCAGTACCCCAGGCAATGACTGGTCATGGTTCAAGGGATAACAAGCACTCTCAACAAGCAGGATAGATGAGGGGAAACTCCCTTTGAAGGAGGAAAGATCATTGGTGGTAGGGATGAGGGCTATGCATGCTCACTGGCTTCAAGACCAAAGAATAGACTTAGGTAGTCATGAATTAATTAATTTTTAGTTTAAACATAGCCTATGTGACCAAGAAGCCTGAAAATCTGAAGATGTGAGCCATGAGCTCTGCCATCTTTTGGCAGATTGCTCCTGTGACACTTCTCTGAGATGTTCCTTATGGTCTTTCATTCAAGTCATACAAGTACAGACTGATTCATGGATAGGACAACGCTTGACCCTGAGTTTTGCAGAGTACCACGAGTTCTGGATCTCTGAAACCATCAGCTGTGCTGGGAAATATCTAATGAGAAATTTCATGGGTCAAAAGCACATTTTGCCATTTCCATGAGATCCGCCTGGTTGGTTGAGGTCTCTTGAATGCATGGGGGATCTCTTCTGAAGTCACACATCCTCTCACAAGAGAGCTCCCCTCCTCCCATCCTTACAGAAAAAAAAATCCCTAAAACTCTCTCCCCAGCATTCAGCTTCACATTAAGTATTCCTGATCTCACCCAGGGAGACGTCTCTCACACAAAAATACCAGAAAAGAAGTGTATAAACAAATTATTCTCTCTCTGCTGTCCTGGTTCTTCTGGATTTTTGACTGTGGACCTTTATGATTTTTACTATTATTTATTATTATTATGAATCTATGCTGATTCAAACTGGAATGGATTTTGTATATTTGCTCAGCTGAAAATTTTACACTTTCCAGACGTACCAAATGGGAGTGCATACGTACAGATATAGGGCTGTGCGTATACGTACGAAAACCCTTTTATTTAACCAACCAAGTCTGTGCACACAGTTTTAAACCCACATGCTAAAAATTCTGTGTTTAGTTTGGAAACTGAGCTTGCAGGCTCAGACCACAGGTATTAAGCACGGCCGCAGCAACAGATCAGAGAGGGGGGGAAAAAAAGCAGTTGTTTTTACACAAAATCCCCCCAAAACCCTCTCTGGCTTGCAAATCAGGAAAATCCAACTGTTGCTTGCCATTGGATGAAAATCACCAGCCATTGCCTGTTGTGTTTGCAGGTGAATGCGTGCTCACAGCCACTTCTTGCCCAGGTGGGATTAGAGCCTGGAGACATGCTGCTGCTGCCCAGCCAAATAACAGAGATGCCAGAACTATGAGCTTTCTTCATTTAACTCTTTATTATCCCAAAACCTCTGAGCATAATTTTCTATCTACAGAGCCAGATAATTGCTGGATGTAACTCAAATCAAACCCAGATCAAAAGTATTAATGGAGCCTCATGAAATTCTAGTTACCTGCCAGACCAGTGTGACTTTTATATATTTATTATTTTTTTTTTTGGGCTCTGGGAGTAAATTAGCAGTAATCTTTTCTTTATTGTCTTGGAAAATGGCACTTGAGAAGGTTTTAAGCCAGGCTCGGTACATTCATTTACTAATTTTGCAAAGCTGGTTTAGTAGCAATCATCTATCCCTCAAAACAGCTTAGCCCCACAGCCAGGAGTGATGAATCAGAGAAGCTCAGTGGATTTGCTGTAATGAATCATAGCGCATAACAAATATGCTGAGGAACAGCCTCCTCAGTCTGTCTCCAGATCCACGTCTTGATTAACTTAATTCTTGTTTGATTCTCAAGGTTGGAGTTGGCTGCACTTTCATCCAACTCTGTGTGGAGGCCTTACTCTAACGCTTGTCTCCATTATAAACTTCTGGATGGAGCTTCACACCTAAGAGTTACACTGCTTAAAACTGTCCCCAACACCCTGAACCATAGTGGTAGTCCTGGATATCGCATCTCCTCACTCTGTACCCTCCTCCAAGGTTTGGGATAACTCAAAAGTACACAAGAAAGAGGATGAAAGTGATCTGGTTAAAATTAGATACCCATTAATGGTCAAGTGGATGCTTTCTGATTTCAGAGAAATTGAGGAAAGCAAAGGATAGAGGTTGAAAGTGAATGATGAGCCTGGATGGAGTCCCAGTCATCCAAACTAGATCACCTGCAAGTAAACTGGGATCTGCTAAGCAAGCGCCTCTTCGTAATTTCCTTCATGCTGGGGGGTGGGATGGGAGATCCAAGTTGGCAAGAAATGGGATGCAGAGTCTCTGCACCCCCAGGCTGGGCAAAGCATTGACAATACACCTGAAGCATCTCCTTGACTCCTTCTTTCTCTCTTGCTGGCATCTTCAGTAGAGAAACCAAGAAGCAAAGGGGCTCTGGAGAACTTCTCCTCTCACCTCCCAAGCAGACCTGAGGCCAGACGGTGGAAAGTCCTTGTGCTGTACCTTTCTTTGGGGATAACAGGGGAATTCACTCTCACAGGCTGTCAAACTTATACCTTTTAACCAGCACTGAACTCACTTTAATAAGGAATGGAGTAAAGCGATTTCTCATTTCACTGATAACCTGAACTCTGACTGAAAATAAAAACCCCAAATGGAAAATCCAGACACTAAGGCTTCAAGCCCAATGTGCAAAGATTCAATCCAGCTAAATCGGTAAATTCCCTCACGGTAATTAAAGGCACTAATTGATTTGTGAAAACATCTTCTGGATGGGAGCTGAACTGGGGGGATTTACAAGCCCTGCTCCTAATCCCCAGATACTCCAATCGGTCCAGTTTGACAGGGAAGCAGGGAGCTGCCGGGGATGAATGAGGGGAGACGAAGATTTCTCATTCTGTATCTTTTCAAGGAAATACCAGTGCATTTAATGACCAATTTCTCTCTTCCTGAGGCCATTTCTGCAGGCTTCTGAGCGTATTTGGGTACCGCTTTGATGCCTTCCACAACCAGGGCAAACGCTCCTCTCAGACACCTCTGTGTGAACCCTCTGAATTCACCAAAGCAGCATCAATGGGGTGGAGAGAAAAAAGGATGCCTAACGAGGAGGAAGGCTGTTTGATGGGGCAGGGACCAGGGCTCCCTTTGTATTTCATCTCAGGAGACAGCCCTGGGGCCTTCAGGCATGACGGCCAAACAAGCAAAGCTTGGTCCTGCAGACCACTACACCAAGCAATGCTTAGTCCTAAACCAGCAAGTCCATGAAGGCTGTGGAAAAGGAAGGAATTGCTGCTTTCAAACCCAGGGGAGATTCACATCTCTAAGCACAGTTCTGACATTTATGCCTGGGTTTAAAAGATCAATGACTGGTCCTGCTGCTATGCAAAGCTGTGGACCAAGCCCAACAGGGCCTGAAAGACAGTCAAAAAGACCCCAAGCACTAGGAATTGCAACTTTTAGGGATACAACTGTGTAGCTTAACCAGCCTCAGTGATATGTAAGATTACTCAGACAGGGGAACATCCTGGTGCTGGAGATAAACCCTGAGCTGCAGTAAAGAGGGAGAATGCTTCAACACTGGGTTGGACACCTGCCACACTTACCTTTTTAATTAAAGTATAGAGGCTCCAAGGCAAGCTTCTGGTGAGCACTGGTAGCTGGATTTGGCTGCATTAAGCCAGGAAACTTTGCTCACTGTAAGCAAAAGTGGGGTGCACGATCATTTAGGTTTGGACTATGTGAACTTCCTTTGGAGAAAGGACTCTCCTCCTGCCCATCCCTCACTAGAGTCTGTGGAAATTTTTGTCCTGGGGTGCACATGGAGCATCCAAGGTGTTACAATGACTGCACAACGAACTGCTGACCTTTTATTCTTCCCAGGAGGCAAGTCCATCAGTCCTCACAGGGTCTGGGAAGTAGCTAAGTGTAAATCTATTTCTTAATGAACACAAAGCTTGGAAAGCACTTTTCTGTATCAAGGACCAATATGAATACACCAGAGCTGCATCAGAAATCAATAGGAAGGGTTAGGGGGTGTCCATGGGATGCTTACCTGAAGATGCTCCACTCAGGCTCAATCCTCAGGATGGTTGGATCCTCTACATACTCATACTGCAACTCCTGATGTATCTTGGCCTTGTCCACTCTCACGGACACCTTCACCTTCTCAAAGCCTTCATCCGAGGCAGTGGTGTTGCAGACAATGTGCTTGGTGGATCTCCTGTGAGCACCAGCATATTAAGATAAAGCAGGTGCTACCAGCAGCAAAACCAGCAGCTACTTACTCTTACATTCTGTCACCTCAACCTCTGCACTGTGAAGTGGTGAAACTCACTTCTACAGGAATATGTTGAGAATAATGTGACACATTTAACTGAGGAAATGACATTGCCTTTTCACTAGTTTAAATTAAACCACAAGAACCATCATTTCTCTGGTCTCCGAGTGCAAAGTGAACCTCAAGGGAAGCCCAAACCAGACCTCTTTCCAGAAGTACTTCTGTGTGATTAAATGCTTGATGGATGTTTCCTTCCTGCCCACAGACCTACGCAGCAGCAGCTCATAAAAAGGGGTGTTTGCACCTCAGCTTTCCAGTCTGGGATGATAAAGTTTACCCTGCATTAGGCCTGGAAGCCTTGCTTTTAGTGCAGTTTAACAGCATTCCTGGTACCTTGGCATAGGAGGTGTTAATGCAGTGGGATGCATTACATGATTATACTCAAAGAGTATTCTGCATAAACTTTTCCTTTTGGGCAGGGTTCAAGATCAGCTCTATGTCTGAATTTTGTGGTGGCCCTTACCTTCCACAAAGAGCCTTAAAAACACCCTCAGCCTCATCTTATATCTCTAGAAAGGCTAAAGTAGGGTGCATCCTTCTCTTGCAGCATGACACTCACCTTCACTGACTGCAAGACCCTGAATGATCACGCTCAATCCCTCCTAAATCTCCCCAATCTCTTCGGTAAACAACTCCAAGCCTCCATGGTTCCTATTTGGCCTTTTAAATCACAAGCTGTGACTTCAGCCTCCTGAATTATAGATGCTAGATCACACCACAGTCAATGACAGGCAGCTAAACAGGTTCCCCATAGCCAGGAGAAGGAAGGGCATTGCCTCAGGACAGTGGTCCCAGGTCTCCTATGAATGGGCCCTTCTTCTGCCAAGGACAGGCTGGGAGAAATGTGCCAACTTTATCTTCAGCCTCCACCGATCCTGGCACCAAAATGTGTTGCACGGGGTAGGTTTGAGCTGTGGGAGCCCCTGGGAATGGGATTCGGACTCATTCTCACAGGAATCAGGGAACATTCAGCAGGTAACACTGACATTAAGCCTCTCTGAACTGCAATTGAACAGGAGCCAACCCAGAGCTGAAATGTTGCAAATCATCCATTTCTTAGCACTACAGGACTATTCTGGGATAAAAGGGAGGTGTTTTAATACTTAGACGTGATGTTTTCAGATTTTCTTTGTCGTCTCTGCTAAAGCAGGGATGTTAAAATGAATCTTTTAAATTATGTACTCCCAGAGCAAGTAGCCCAGCACAGGACTGTGGAGAATCACAGTGAAAATTGACAAGGGGCCATAGAAAAAAAAAACCAAATAGCTATCAAAATAAATAAATCCTATTCTCCCACCCCAAAACATGCAAAGTAAGGTTGCACATGGTGCAGAATGAAAAGGTCCCTTTGCTGAATAGACACAGCCACAAGCAAAAGAGGCACTTAAGGGACAGGGTGCTGTGCTGCAGTAGTCTCTTGATTATAAATTGCTCTCCTCTTTCAAACTTGGGCACACGCAGTAGGAAGGACTCATCCATACCTGTAGAAGAGACAAGGCTGTCGTCCAAAGGTCACGATAACATTGCTGCCCGCATTGAGGTTGTTGCCTGTGATTGTCACCTGAGTGCCACCCGACACTGGTCCCCGCTTTGGCTTGAGATCAGAGAGTGTCAGGGTCTGTGAAGTCAAAGGGTCATGTTGAAAACACAACAGAGGAGCAGATGTAGCTTCCCTCTCTTTCTTTAGTGCTGAAGAGAGGTAGGGACCCCCCAGTGGCTAATCACATGGTAAGTGGGCTTGAGAAGATGACCATATCACCCAACCAATAGAGTAGTCTAGGTTGAATCATAGAATCATAGAATCAAGAAATGGTCCGGGCCAGAAAGGACCTCCAAAGGTCATCTATTCTGACCTCCTCACAGTCAGCAGGGACACTCCCAACTAGACCAGGCTGACACCAGTCCTATCATAGACACCCTACTTGAATGCCAAGTTTGATGGGGAGAATTCAGGCCTAACCCTAGTCTGGGTTTCCTCACCCCTACAAAATAATTTCTGCTCTTGTATCTGCTCAGAAATACTCTGTGCTTCCAAGATCAGTTCCATACCTAAAGCAGTTGGAGCCATGACCTCTCATCTCCACTGCTTGTTTAATACGACCCAAGTGTTTATTTGCCATCATGCAATGCCACCTCTGCAAGATAACCTGGGACTTGAAGTGGCTCCAAACCGTGGAATTCACAAGTGACGAAAACAATCGTGTCTCAAAACAATTACTCTAAAGCCCATTGATCTGATGAGGAAGACACTTCCCCATCCCTGGAAGTGTTTAAGGTCAGGTTGGATGGGTCTTTGAGCAACCTGGTCTAGTGGGAGGTGTCCCTGCCCATAGCAGGGATTTTGGAACTCAATGATCTTTAAGGTGCCTTCCAACTCTAACCATTCTATGATTCTATGAAATAGGACCTGCTGTGTGGCTCCAGAGAGATATCTAAAACCTCCCTCCGTGCTCGCGGGATTTTTCCCTGGGAAGGAGAAGAGCTGGGGTTCAGCAGAGCATGTGAGATCATGTCTTGCCTCTCCCACATGCCCACCACATGACCCCAGATCCTTCTCTTTTTATCAGACTTGGATGCTGAAAGAGTCTAGTACTGCATGAGGGTCCTGCAAAGAAATGATTATGGTGAGAAGTACTCTGAGATATTACAGCCACAAAAGGAGCACTGTCCAGATGAAAACCTCTTTCTTTCTTTTTGCTGCTGATTTCCTGAGGTTCTTTTCCAAACATACCACAGTACTGTGTTAATATATCAAAAAGGGGCACAATTCCTTTAGGGGCTCCAAATCTCAAACTTCTTTTTCTTGTTCTCCTGCTCTCCCTTCTTCCAAAAATCATGATAAAATGCTTGCACTCTGAAGGCACAGATCACCCTCTTACTACAATGCAGAGAGCAGACATCCATTTTTCAGGGAGAAATTTGGAGTTACAGTTTATTCTTTCATTTGCATTTTAATAGAAAAACTTTCCACTCAGTCCCAAGTGAAAAGCTACTATATGCATTTAAATGAAGATTATTTTTTTTCCCCCTCTCTTTAAGAATGATGACACAAATGCTTGAAGCTCTCCTCGGCTCCTCTGAACAAGCAGGTACATCACGCAGCCACCTTATTGAGTTTTAGAGACCATTAATCCGTGGTTATAAAACCACCTGACACACACCACAGCTCCCTCTTTCACACACACACACACAGCCCTCTCTGTCCCTGTCCCCCTCTGGCTAATCATTTTGAAAAACGGCATCAAGGTTTCCACTTTGCCTTTGTTCAAAATGAAGCTACTGCATGGAGAAAGAGCTGAACACAAAAATCAGACATACATATTTTTCTGTAGAAAAATCCATTGTCAGAGCTGGACACTTCTTGTGTTTAAACTCAGCTGGTTTTGACATGACAGTTTGGAAACAGTTTTGCCTCAAGAAGTCCCTCATCTATTACTTGATGAAGGTGAGGAGGAGGAAGAAGAAATTAAGAAACAAGAAGTGCCCTGATTCTTATACATATTTCTTTTTGGAGGGGGGAGAGATATTCTCTAACAACTATTAACGGGATTAAAAAATGCAGGAAGAATATATGGATACAAAAGATGGACTTCAGCATTGGTCCTCTATTTTTAGGGTACTGCTTCATGATGGCAACTCCTCTTAAATCCCTTCCTGACAGCTACCCACACCAGTGCAAACTATTGCTGACCGTGGTGGTTGCTGCTGGGAGGTGACCTCCCGCCCAGGAGAAAATGGTTGAGAATGGCCACCTTGAGGCACATAGTCCACACAACAACACTGCAGCTCAACTGCTTTACAAACCAGAAAGGGACAACTGAGTTAAAGACCTAAAGCTTTTGTCCAAATTCTCGATGGGTAAATTGCCCATGCTCTTTCGAAGGTCCTTGCAGACCAGAACTCCACCAGAAATCTTCCTCAGTGGAGCATTGTCCTGTCTCATTCCAATCTTACAAAACAGTTCATGGCTAAGCTTTCAAAGTTGTGATAAACCATTAATTATTCACAGTGGCATTCATAAATATTCCACAGCATGTTTGCAGTAATACTCAGCCTCCAGACTGTTTACCATTTCCTCGCTGGTGAAAGGTGATGGAAAATGCAAGGGGTTCTAGTGGCTGGGTAATAGGCTGAAATGGGCAGTGATAGTGAGGGAAAGATGTCGGGAAATCTTCTCTAACTTTCTATGGATTTGTTTAATTTCACAGAATCACAGAATGATATGGGATTGGAAGGGATCCCTGGAGATCATCTTGTCCAAACCCCCTGACAAAGCAGGGTCACTCAGAGCAGGTTGCACAGGAACATCTCCAGGCAGGTTTTGAATGTCTTCAGAGATGGAGACTCCACCACCTCCATGGGCAGCCTCTTCCAGGGCTCTGCCACCTGCAAAGTGAAGAAGTTCTTCCTCATGCTTAGATGGAACTTCCTCTCTTCCAGTTTGTGCCCATTACCTCTTGTACTGTCACTGGGCACCACTGAAAAGTGGGAGCATCTCCCTTATGAGGAAAGGCTGAGAGAGCTGAGACTCTTTAGCCTGGAGAAGAGAAGGCTGAGGGGAGACCTTATTAATGCTTGCAAGTATCTGGAGGGTGGGCTGAAGGAGGATGGAACTGGACTCTTCTCAGTGGTTCCCAGTGACAGAATGAGGGGCAATGGGCACAAATTGGATGACGGGAAGATTCATTCAAATATGAGAAAAAAACTTTTTTATGGTGTGGGTGACAGAGCTCTGGAACAGGCTGTCCAGGAAGGGTGTGGGGTCCTCTTCTCTGGAGATCTTCAAGACCCACCTGGATTGCAATCCTGAGTGATGTGCTCTGGGTAACCCTGCTTTAGCCGGGGAGTTGGACTGGATGGTCTCTAGAGATTCCTTTCAACTCTGACAATTCCATGATTCTATGAAAAAAGACTGGCCCCATCCTTTACTTTTCTCCAGTACCTCCTCCACAGAGGTGATCCACAGAGAAGATGCTGTTAGAGTTGTGTCTAAACAGACTTCACGGTACATGTCAAGATCTTGGTTCCCACTTCATTCCTCCCAGGAACAGGGACAGAGGAAGACGTGAGTCAGACACAGCTTGTGCACCTGGGTTTCCTTTCTATGGGTTCACCAATAGAGATGGAAGGGAGACTTGTCACAAATGTTCTCCTGAGACAAGAATTTTAGGAGGGAACCCAGAAGAGATGCAGTCAGAGTAGCCCATATCACCCAGACTGAACCATAGTATTCTCATCCGAAACCAGAACAAAGGAAAACTTGCCTGAGTGTCTGAATTGAAAAGTGAAGGGATTTTTTTTTATCTTTTTTTTTATTGAAAGACCATAGCAATAATCATAGCAATAAAATGAACAATTAAAAAAAAAATAATTCACTTTCCTTTAGATCATCATAAATTTCATTTCAGCCTGCAACCAAATGCTTTGCTTCCTTTTTGGCTTACTGAACTCTCTAATGCAATTTGCATTTTTGATCACAGATGAGCCTAAAATGAACTAACAGCATTTTGAATTTAAAAGTTCTGGTTATAAATGTGGAGAAGAACTGTTTTAGCATCTCTAAACTGAGCATCCGCCTTTTGAAAACACTGGAGTCAAATACACTGTTGAATTCAAAATATAATCTCTTCCAGTTCTTGCAGGAGAGGGGAAGACTAAAGCTATTGGCCAAATTTGACCGTGTTTTACTTCAAGACTTTTGAAAAGCAATTTTCCAGAGGACTTCCTATGCATCAGAAAGCAACATTTATCTCCCATGCAATGCCCTTCCTTAAGTTTTCAAACGTCTTCCTTCCCTTAAAGCTGCCACCCACCCTTTGCAGGGTGCCAAGGCATGTTGTGATGCCTGCAATAACATCTCTACCCTCCTGGCAGGAGTGTCGGAGGAAGTTGAGCCGTGCCAATGAACACAGCTCCCGCTATGAAAGCAATGGACACGGGAGAGGGCATATGATGGGCAGGCTGGAGAGAGTGTCTATTTTACTTTTTTTCTGTCTAGCACGAAGGTATTGAGGTATTCAGTGGGAAAAAAACCTGTTGACTTCATGCTTGTGCACGGCTGGGATAGCTGGCAACCAGAAAGCCAGCAAGTGGAGTGAAACGCTGTCACAGACAGACACACATGATCAAAATTGGACAGTAATTCCAAGAGTAGGAAAGGTGACACACTGAAGTGTAATGTCCTGGAAAAAGCCCTTCTGTCTGTCTAGTGGGGGTGATCTCTCAAGGTGTTTCTTTGCCCCCACCTCTGTAGCACATGAGTGACATAAGCAAAAAACAGAGAATAGAGAAATTGCTGTAGCTCAAGGGGGAAATCTAAGATATTTGCTTTCATTACCAGTTCCCTTTACCATAAAAAAGTGCTCGGGCATGTGAATAATTTCAGAAAAGACCCATCCCCTTGCAGGAGTTGAGAGCTTTTGATGGCAACAAAGAGACCCTCTCATCTCAGCTCTGCACAGATCAAGGCCAGGCAATGCTTGCACGACCCCAGCAAGGAACCTTGGAGGAATAAGCAGGTCTCAAGGACAAGGAGCATTGGGAGAAAACAGGAGGAGAGTGGAGCAAAAAAAACCCAAGTCAAACGTGCAACATATATTGGGATCTTGCACAACTCTTCCATGGAAAAGTGACATACTCAGGCTGAACTTACACCCGTAGTAGTGCAGAATCAGTTCCAGAGCCCCTCTAACTGCTTTTCATATCCATGTCCCAGACAGACTGCGTAGCAAAACAATCTGCAAGCCCCAAAAGTCTCTCTAAAAAAAGGAGCGTGCTCTCTGAGTGCCACCAGCAGACATTGCTGACTGCAGACAGCCTCTCAAAATAGGAATCCCTTTCCTCTTCTCCTTTGGACACATCTCACATATGGGGGTGGAGACACAGGAAACTCCCTGTTCCAGGGGTACTGCCGGCTGCAGGGAGATGAGTGGAAGTTGTACATGTGATCCCACTACTCACCATCCCCATGGATTTTTGACATCATCCCCAAATTCCTCATGGAGTCGTCTCTCCAAACTACCCACTGCCAAATACATGATGAGCAGTGGCAGGAAGAAGCTACGTAAAACAAACCAGGGTGCTGGTGTTTATGGCATCCGATCCCGTGGAGAGCTGTGTACTCAGAGGAGCATCTTGAACTTATGTCTGGCCTGTATCTGAGGTCTGAGAAACGTGGGCTGAGCTGAGGGTAATGACTCAAGAGCTGCTGGGCTGTGCCAACCACAGCTCTAAGAGAAGACATTTGCTGTCCTAAGCCCATCCCTCCAAGCACAAACATTGCAGTGAGATCTCACCTTTCCTCATGTGTGCAGGCATCACCTTTAAAAGCTAACTGAAGGTCAAGAATCACAGACTGATATGGGGTTGGAAGGGACCTCTGGAGGTCACGTAGTCCACCCCCTCACCAGAGCAGGTCCACCTAGAGCAGGTTGCAATGTGTCCATTGCAACAAGGTTTTGAACGTCTCCAGGTCCAAAAGAGTTGCCGACATGCACTGAGCCCCAATCATACTCTGCAGCTCACCCTCAGCCCACAGTGAATTGGTCTCTCTTGATCTAGTGCTACTTCTCCTGGACACCCAGAAGACCACCTAAAGCAACACCCCTTGAATGCTACACCTTGCAGAAGCACCTGTCACTGCCATGATAATTGCTTGTGGCCCAGTAAATGGGAATTTTTATCCTTGCTAGCAGAAGGACTTTAGAGTGACACAACATCACAGGGTCTCAGGATGCCTTCCAGGCCTGCCGTGCCATGAGCTAGGTGTCCCTCTCATCACAAGTGTCCTGTGGTCAAGGGTTTGTACCTAACCTTCCTGATCTCAGCGCTGGAGACACCCCACATGGCCAAGGGCTGCCACTCTGGGTGGACACCACCCAGCAAACACCAGCCCTTTGTGTGCTCGGGCTGGGCACTGAGCAGCTCTGTCACTGGTGCTGGGGACCAGGGAGAAGGAAGCAGAAGGTGGGGAGAAGGGGGATGAATACACCCCTGTGGGGATCCAAGAGTGAGGAGGAAGAAACCCTACCATGGACATCACACACCTTCTGCTGAAGAGCTCAGGGTGGTAATGACTAATGGTAGACCCAATGTTTCTGCTGTAGGACATTGGTACCTTGTCTGTAGGGCCTAGAATGATGCTGGTAGGATGAGCATCACACCTGGGAAAAGTAAGACATCAGGAAAGTTTTTTCCCCTTTTTTTCTTTTTTTTTTATTTTTTTTTTTTTTTCCCCCCACTTTTTTTTTCTTTTCCCTGTATAGCATTTTTAACTATTAATGAGGATTTTCTGTACTAATTTGGACCACGGCTGTATGTGAGTGAAACTGGACTAATAATCTGGACTATTATTAGGTTGTTAAAACATTAATTAGCCAAGCTATTTTTGCTCATAACGAGATTTTGAAACCAAATGGAAGGAACAAATTGGTGTGCTCAGGACAGCAGTGAAAAGCTCAGAAGCTGAATATGGTCAAGGACAAAGGATAAATGCAGTAAAGTGAAGCAGGACCCAAGGACCTTCAGGGCCAAGGAGAACTTCTCATGTAAACTTACCATAAAGTAGTAGAGCTGCGAAGACCTGGCCATGAACTCTGGTTTGCACTCAGCCACGCAGATTTCCACAAATCCAGCATGTTGGCTCGGCTTGGCTTCCCCCATCTCACATACTATCCTGTGGAGAAAAGACAAACCAGAAGCAAGGTTCGATGGTCTAAGTAAGATGGAATTGGAGCTAACAACCCACACTGCTGGGGAATGGACTATAGAGTTAACCCATCCTCTTTTTTCCAACACAGGATTGAAATTGGGGACTGTAACTCTTTAAGGAGTTGTGGCTTTTGGCTGTTGGCACTCAGTGGGGCAAATGCTCAGCTGGTGTAAATCAACATAGCTTCACTTCATTACACAGACAAATGCCGGGCTGAGGTTTGACCCCAGGGGTCCTTCCATCCTCCAGCCTTGCACGGTAGGTAACTTTGCAGCTGTAAGTTTTCATGATTGCTACTGCATGGGATAAGCTCCTTCACAGGAATGCTGCCCCACAAACTGGAATTGGTAAGGTATATGCCATGAGGATTACCTAAATAAGCAATAAAAAATATCATAATAAATGGATTATTAGCTCCTGAGCTGTAAGCGAGGAACGGCATCTTCCATTTCTCACTTCCAAGGTTGGGTGGGCTCCTTAGGTAGCAATGACTCTTATTAAAGTGCTGTGGCCCACTGTCTGCCACACACCCAACTTACTGCTCTGCTGGGATGTACCCTTCCACCAGTGGTTTGCACTCCACTCCGGCTACTTTGACATGAGATGCAATATCTCTGAACTCCAGCCCCAGATTCTCCCCACGGATGGTCACTTTGGTTCCTCCTTCTCGAGGGCCTGTCACTGGATTGATCTGCAGAAAGATGTCAAGAAAAAAGGAGAGTAATCAAACCAAGTATGTAAAGACATCAGCATCTTCTCAGACGAAAGAAGAGACGTGGTCTCTTTGTGACCACTCAATGAATGCTGAACAACCAAGGGAACAAGACTACTCCAGATACATCATAAGGACCAACCCCTTGCAAATATATATCACACATATCCCAATTTCAGAGTATCCAAAATTCTGCCCAAGATCTCTTTTGGCTACTTGCAAAAGATCCAGAGCTGAGCAGGAGTTGTTTTCTAGGTAGGAACAGGGGTTTCTGGTGGTTCAACCGAGCTCTGAACTTTGTAGACATGAGCCGTGGAAAGGCAGGAGTGGGGCACGGTGGAAAGAAATAGGAGTCAGAACCAGAAAAGGACATGAATTGGTTCAGTTTGTGCTGAAGCCTGAATTTTCAGCCCAAAGTGAATGGAGCTTTTGTTTTGTTCTGGAGGTAGATATTGGTCAGGCATCACAAACTCACCTGAAAATGTCCACCTGAAAAAAATAAAAAAAGGCAAGATGCAACAGAATCAGCCTGTCAAGTTAGGTACAGAGTAGGTGGACAGTGACTGAGACAGCATCAGCCACCTCTGTCTGTCCACATATATTTATAACTCCAGTTGCCCTTACAGGAGAGCTGGGGTCAAAGGAAGAGCAAACATGGGATCACAGATGGCTTATTTGTGGGTTGGAGAACTCTTGACTGGGAAAACCCTGAACCCCAGCTTGAGATGAGTGGCTAACAGCCAACAGCTGGCTGCTGGCATGGTGTTTGCATCCCAGTCTGGACCATCACCAGCAGGGTGATGGATCCTAGCAGGGCTAGGATCTCCGTGTCTTGCTCAGCAGTGGCTGTGTTGGGCAGCAGAGCCAAAGCACCACCTGGATTCCAGAGCTCGCCTCTCCCTTCCATTGCAGAGCCTCACTTTGTACCCAGAGTTCTCCATCTGCGATATTTCTGGCCCATGCAAAGGGGATATGTACACAGGAAAGCAGTCTGCATCCCATCCATCACACTTGTCCAGAGCCAGGTGGAAATTAGCATTGGTGTTATCTCCTCAACATCAAAACAACCCAGAAATCATGGGACTGGCCCTAAATTATCTCAGTTCTGCTCTTCCAATTATTCCCCATGCCCAAATGCTGTGCCACACAACCGCCCAGTTGAAAGGGGTTTCAAACGTTGTTTTCAAAGCGTATTCCCCGCTGGCCATTCAGGATGCCATGGATGCCATCTGCCAGCATTGGCAAGGCTCTCTTCCACAGTGAGGAAGGGGGAATTCCCTGTCTGAGGTCCATACCCGCTCGGCCGATGGCTCTGCCAACGGGGAATCTAGGGCTGGCAGATAGACCCTTGCATAGCATTTGGACTGGCAGGGAAAGATGAAGCACTGCCACAAGCAGGGCTGCTTTTGACTGCTTCCCAGCACTGAGTCTGGCACCAGGGTTAGCCCAGTTTCCACCCAGAGGCCAGTTTTTAGAAGGTCCATCCTTAATAAACGGAGAGAGACACTGGCACCTCTAGGGGATATTTTAATTTAGGATTTAATTTTAGGAGACATGAACCATCTCCTGAATGAGCATTTCTTTGCTCTGACTACACAGAGAATCTAGAGAGGTCAATAATTTAATAACAGAGATGATCACATGCAAGTCCTTAGACTTGTAGGGTTGTGTAGCATAGACACAACTTCTGTAGAACAACACCCCTGCAATGGCCTGGTCTCAGATCCAAATACCACATGAGTCAGGAAAATCAGAGTCATGGAGGGCTTATTCCTACTCCAAAAGTCACCAAGATAGTTAAGTCCTAAAAAGAAAACAGCATAACATTCATAAATCTGACAGGTGAAATGATTATTTGGGTTGGCTGGAGATTTGACCTTTGGATGAGACTGACAGACAAGTAGAAAATGGATAAAAAGAGAAAGTAAGAGAGAAGCATTTGTGGTTATTTTCCAGGAAATGAAGAAGCTATCTTAAAAAATCAGAATGAAGATGGAATTTCTATTCCAGGAGAAAAGAATATAATACTGATTGTCTCAGCTGGGGGTTCAACACTGAAAGCTTGGACTATTTTCCAAAAATGACAAATCCAAAATATTTTCATTCTGAATGATTAATAAATACCTATTCAAGCAAAGTTTTCTGTTTGAAATACTTATTTTGCTGACGTCAGTTAGTCCTCTCCTGACAAAATACTTCATATGAATGATGCTGGAAGGCTAGAATATATCACCGTAACAAATGCGAACTACTCAAAATGAAGACAGAAATATAAGCTAAAATTCCCAGATTTTATTTTATTTCTTTATGCTTTACGTTGTCAGATAACTGCTTTTCCCATGCTACATTTTGGTTCTGTCTCTATTAAACTTGCCACCAAATGGTTTTTACTTGTTCTTATAAGTTAGGTGTCTAGTAAGGTAGGTCTGTGGTTATTTAGGACTCACCTACATATGAAAGAATCTGTTATCACTATCACTACATCCCATACCAGGTCAAAAGAGGACTTTTCTTCTGATATGACTAATGTCATTACCCTGCGTAAAAGAAGACACAGTGGTGAAAAGGATCATCTTGCTAGAAAAGTCCTTTTCATTAGAACTAGGAGTGAGTTTGAGACAAAATTTTCACTAAAGAAGTCATGATGTATCTCAGTGAAAACATTACCAGCCTCCTTCCACCTCTGTCTAAAGCATGAAATTTTTAAATATTCTTGTTACGACTCCAAGAGCATCAAGAGGAACCTTCCTGGAGTGAAGCCAGCACAGCACCTCCCTGTGTCGTTTTAATTTGTAAGAGCCAGCTTCAAAATACACTTATTTCCTTAGAAGTGGAGGGCTTGGGATTCTCTGAGGGGCGTGTGAGAGTTTTTTTAACCCTAACTCGTTGAGCTCCCATAGATGTGCACCAGAAGAAGGTGTTACCTCTCTGTTTTCACAGCGACAGAGAAGGAGCCCGTTTCTATCACAGGTGCAAAAACATGGAACGAGATCTGTCAGTTTTGGAGAGGAAAATGATGCAGGCAAGGAAACAAAAGCTGCCACAAAGCCTCAGCTTCTTCTGGAAGACCCAGAGCTGCGACACCGCATCACCATTTACACCCTCATGCTGCAGCTTGTTATTCCTAAAGGAGGTTTTGTGGCTCGGCGAGTCTGTAAGTCCTTTAGTCTCCCTGAGTGGCAACATAAATGCAGGTGCTAGGAAATAAGTACAGGTTGTGGGAAGCTGTGTGCTCTGTGTGTGTGTGTGTGCATGTGTGTGTGATTCTGTGATTCTGTGTTTGCACGCTTGTGCGAGCGTGAGTACACGTGTTGCTTCTCCTCCTTCGCCTCCACGAACACTGCCCTGGCACCTCTCCAGATGCTCCCACCAACGGCTCCCAACCTACCATTAGCTGCAATATATACCCAGTCACTTGAGATTACTTCCACGCTAATGGCTCAGAAAAAGGCTTTCCAAGAGCTACTTATGATTGCACCAGGCAGTCGGAATATTTCATGAGTGAATATTGCAATGATCCGTTGGAGCTCTGGGAGCTGTTGGAGGAAATGCTGGTAGAAAGAGAAGTACGTCCCTTGTGGAGCTGTAGGGTGGAAAATGAGTGCTCTGCACTTTATAAAGAGAGTGTAGACGCAGAGCAGGAGTCAAAGCATGGCAGAGAAATGTGGGTGGACCTTCAAAACATCATCCTACTGCATAGTCAGGTCCTTGTGTTTTGGACTCATGCTTTACCTTGTCATCCATCAACTTCCCAATACCAAATTCTATGAATCTGTGGAAAATTTCTGAATCTTTCTCAAGGCTTGAGAATCTGAAAAGACTCAAAAAAGGATTCCCCCAGCTCCCAATAACTTTTAAGGCCTTAAAGCTGAACTTTCAGATGTAGCTGCTCATTCTGGCTGTTTGGGTTTGGTTTCACAGCTTCAAGAGGGCTCAGGCGGGCTCAAAATTACCATCCCCAGATAAATCCAAATGCTATGGACACCTTTGCTTTGGAAACATCAGAATGAGCCTGGAACTCCAGAAATCCAAATATATGAGTACTTCGGGGGCTGATGAATGTCAGGAAGATGGATCAAAACACAGTTAGAGGGGTTCTTCCCAGTGGCATCTGGGAAAAACAGATTCTACCCACCCTTGACTTTCACAAAACTGTCACACATGGACATTGTTTTAGAACTTGTTCATAACACCTACACTTTTTGATTCTTAACCAAATAGAATTGAAAAAGCCTTTCTTGCTTTCTAGGAAAATAACCCATCTAATTGTTTATATTAAACCAGAACCTTGGAGACTGGATTTTCCTCCTTCACATTTCCCCTTGTCTTCTCTGTCACATTTTCCTTCTTTTCTCATTTGCAAAACATGGTCCTAGCCACCCTGGAAGGGTACTCATGTTAACCAAGGCATGATGAGTGAGAAATGCTTAAGGTAGGAGACAGTTGGTAAGGATGGAGCCCTTATTTTCAAGGCTTAGAGTCATACTGTTTCCTGCCCTGTAACCTTTTGCTACCCATCATTGTAGCAAAAGCACCCTAAGACAGCAGACAAAAATCACTTTAGACTGGAGGCCTGATTTCCCTTCCCTACCTTTTTGCCTTCCTCTGCTCCTTCTCTCTCTGTTTTTCCTATTTTCTTAACTCCCCTTTGCTTCTCTGCCCCAGCTCTTCCCTTGGCCCATTCAACACATTCAACAGGAAATCTTCTAAAGGACACCTTTATGCTGCCGGTCCTTCCTACTAGCCCTGTCCTCATTGTGTCTTTCTCACTTAACAGGACTCTTCCAAACATCATTTAGTCTGGGCTTAATCCCATTTCCTCCTTGAGCTTTCAAAGGGGCAAATCTGACAACTGTACAGGGCTTTGTTTGTTCTGTGTGGACTTCTTTCACCAGGCAAAGTCAGCCAGGCGAACAGAAGAGTGTTACTTTGTTGAAATAAGTGGAGTCTTGTTTTTTTTCTGGACATAAGACTTTGTCCATGTCATGCTGCTGGGAAGCATGAACTACAACCTGCCCTCTTCCTTGACCTCCTGTCAGCAAAGCTGAAAACATTCTGGGATCACTCAACATCTCCTTCTCAACCAGGCTGGTTTTAAGAGACAGTTGGGTTCATCTGATTACCCTCACACCATCCATTTGAGATGCACCACAGCATCTTGTCTCACCTTCAGCTGCTCGTAAAGCCTTCTTATCACATCTGCCAGCCCTCTGTGAGCAGGTAAGATGCCCTGGGCTTTCTCAGGTTGCACTAGCAGACTGTGTTTGTGCAACTGATTCATGTCCACATTGACTATGTTGGGAACTCTGAGACCCTGCTCACCCCTGTGTTGTAGACACTTCAAATTGTGTGTCTACCTTTGAAGGCCACCATGGCCTCCCAACCCCAAAGTTGCCTGAAGCTTTGCCTGACCCAGCAGAGCTCAGTCTTGACCTTCCCCTCACCAACACAAAGGCAAATCAGAAAAATAAACCCAGGGAAGGGTACAAGAGGGAGTACTCCAGTTTCTTGCAGATCCATGACTTACATCCGTGATCTTAGGGTTGGTGCATTTGCCCTTGGTGCTGGACAACTCCAACCACTGGCTGTCCTGGGCTGGGCAGTGCTGTTTCAACGTACACTGGTTCTGACCCTCACACCAGCCACACTCGAAGTCTGGGTCAGCTTTCAGGCACAATCCACAGCTGTCCCGCATGGCCCCGCACTTGTACAGGTGAACTGTAGGGAGAGGAAAACAGAGAGGACCTGAGAGACGCAAAAAGCATGGGAGAGCAGTGGGATTTCAGAGGGAAGAATGAGGAGTGAGAGTGAGAAAAGGGATCTGGGCTGCTCGTCCCAGAGGCAGGATGGGAACTTGCAGAGGGTTGGAGATGCTAGTAGGGCCGGAGTCCCTCTGCTGTGAGGACAGGCTGAGAGAGTTGGGGTTGTTCAACCTGGAGAAGAGATGGCTCCGGGGAGACCTTATACTGTCCTCCTAGTACTTACAGGGGCTCCAGAAAAGCTGGGGAGGGACTCTTGATCAGGGAGTGGAGCCATAGTACGAAGGGTAATGGTTAAATACCGAAAGAGGGGAGATTTAGATTAAGTATCAGCAAGAAATTCTTTACTGTGAGAGTAGCGAGACACTGTAACAGGCTGCCCAGAGAAGCTGTGGCTGCCCCATCCCTGGAGGTGTTCAAGACCAGGCTGGATGGGGCTTTGGGCAACTTGGTGTGGGACGTGTCCCTGCCCATGGCAGGGAGTTGGAACTGGATGATCTTTAAGGTCCCTTCCAACTTGAACTGTTCTATGATTCTAGGATTCTCCAAAGGGGTAAATAACGGGGAAAAAAATGTTTATATTCTTGAAATAAACTGCACTTTTCAGAATTCACTCCCCATGCAAGATATTTTTGGATGCTGAGAAGAGAAGGAAGGATATAGTTCTTAGCAGGGTGATGAGCTGCAATCAGGAGGTTGGAGGAAAAGGTAGGACAATGATATGGCCTCAGTCCCTTCCTTTTTCAGTCTATCTGAATATCATGCAGTGCTGCCTATAACCAGTCTCAGCCTCAGAGCTTCAGTCTAAGATGGTTTTCTAGACCTGTTCTACCCACAGCGTAAACTTTTGCATTTGCCTGGTGAGAATCTATCCAAAGCTGGGTGCTAAGGTGATGCCACTCTGGTTTCCCCCTTAACAGAAATCCTAAGAGGTAGTGGAAAATCCACCATGGTAAACTATGAGGCTGAATTTAGGGATTCGTAATCAGCCTGTCCCCCTTCCTTCTGCTCCAGAAATTCAGTCTGCTTTACACTTTGAAGTACTAAGTTGATCCTCCTCTCATACAGACAGCAATAATTAATGCTTAGCTCTATCTTGGGCTGCTAAGTGATTAGAATCAGTCAAAGATTTTTCCAAATAAAGTCTAAAAATGTTGCAGTCCTCCTACAAAATAAGATCATGTTATTTATCCTTATTTTACAGATGTGTAAACTGAGGCCTGGGTTGCACAGGAGACTGATAGCAAAAGTCTCCTCCCTGAAGCTGAAGACAGCAGAATTGAGGCACTCAGACTTACTTTTTATTCTGTACTTGTGGGTGTTGGTGGATTTTTTTTTTAATACAATGGGGCATTTTCCCTTTGTGATTCTGTTTTGCTGCTTCAATAGGCAACCAAAGTCTTGTCTATGGATATTACTATCCACAATCGTAAAGCTCAAAGGCTTTGGTTACCTGTGCCGAAAAGCTCTGGCTGTCTTTCCATACCTGCAGCCCAGAAATCAGCATGTATTAACCACTGCAAGGAAAACATCAAAAACTTTTTTATTTCTCCAGGCTGGGTGCAAGAAAATTTTGTAGAAAAGCTGCCAATGGCAGCGTGCTACAGGTCTCCAGGGATACAGCCCTCCCCTTTCTTTTCTGTTAGATTTCCTCAAATTTGTTAAGATGCTGAAGCTTGCAGGTATCTCTGTGGGCTTCACAGAATCATAGAATGGTTAGAGCTGAAAGGAACCTTAAAGATCATTGAGTCCCAACCCTCCTGCCATGGGCAGAGACACCTCCTGCTAGACCAAGTTGCTCAAAGCCCCATCCAGGCTGGTCTTGACCACTTCCAGGGACGGGGCATCCACAACTTCTCTAGGCAACCTGTTCCAGTTTCTCACCACCCTCACAGGAAAGAATTTCTAAGTTCTCTGCAGCCTTGAGAGCATGTTGTACGCCTTTATGTGGTATATCCACATGCATCTGTGTACACTCTTCTTCTGAAAAAAACATTGTGCTATCATCCAAACTGCTCAATTGGGATAGCCACCAACCAGTGCCACTTCCCAAATTTTTCTTAGTCATTACTTATAATCTTTTGGGTTTGAATAAACCAAGAACCTGTAAGTGCCTGCACTAAAGACTAAGCACCGCAGATGTTTCTTGAGTTCATTCCCTGGTTTGGTTTACGTTCCAGCACAGACATGTCTAAAGACACCATCATCACGATTATGAGATTGATTTTACTCCTGTATCACCTGGGACATCTCAATACTGCCCAAAAAGGGGTTCATACTCTTGCTGTGGAGCATGTTGCAACAGGAACATGGTCCACACCAAGACTATAGCAGTCCAACATCATAATAGTAGCAGAAAACTAAGTGGGACCCGGGCAAGTGCCCAAACCAGACCTCTAACTCACAGTTGAAGACCAGCACAGTTCATGGCACTGTTTGAACATGAGTTGTGCCATGTTGCTGGGCACCAGGGCTAAACAAGGGTCTCAAGTCTGTTGTGTTTACTGGGTGTATTTAACCTCTAAGAGCCATAGTTTTGGGAAATACAGCACAGGACTTCTTGCATTCAGACTGAGTATTAACATTCCAGAAGAGAAAGACATCCAAAAGATGAGTACAGGGAGAGAAGGACAAGAAAGGGTCATGCTCTGTAGAGAAGAGTTGCTCTATATTGCTCTCCAGCTTCAAGGTGGTGTCGGTGGAAACCTCACCAACCACTCCTCAGCATGTGGGTGTGTGTGAGAGGAGCATGGCAGTACCTGGTGGGGAGAGATGGAATAGGAGAAGATGTGGAAAGCGTCCAAGAAAAGAAAAGGTAAAGCAAGGGAGGGAAAAACATCTGAGACGTGGTGATATGAAAAGGAGAGGTTTGAACTGTGAATGCAGAGCAGTCAAGAGGAGATGTTGTCTGAGGGAAAGGCCTCAGGGTGGCTGAGGGTAAAGAACAATAAGGAAGAAAATGTGAGTGGACCATCCATCTCCAGCAAAAATGCCTGCCTCAGGTTGGTGGTTGGATGCGCAATATCCTTTTGTGAGGGGCACATCAATCCCAAGCCAACGGTGGTAGTTAAATGGAGCCAGGCTCTGGGCAGGAGGTGGTTTTTGGTCCTTTGCTGTTACCATTTCATTTTGTACAGACTTTTCCCACTAGTGAGCAGCAGCCTTTCTCCTCCCCCTCTCCCTTCCCCTGTTCATTACTACATTCCCCCTGAGCCTGATCTCCTGGCATGTTAACTTGAAGAGCATCACTGCAGGAGCAATAAAGAGGGGGAGAAAGCTGGAGAGGGAGGGGAATACAAACAGGACACAAACATGTGGGGAGAAGTGGGAAGCAAAGATGATGAAGGAAGAGGGAAAGCAACACGAGTGGGAGGGAGGGAGGGAGAGTCATATTTCTCAGGTGCAAAGAGAGAAGGGGAGGGGGAAGAAACACAAAGCACACACAGAAAAATTGGTAATTTGCAGAGTGCAGAGAACAAGTATGCACCAGACAGCACAGGGAGATGGTGGCGGCTTTGTTAAGTGTAGGGAGTGATGTGGCCCGTTGCTAAGGTTACCGCTTCCAAGGACAAGTTGAAATAACTCTTTACCTTTGTTCTGTGCTGGGTTGTCAATGTTGAAATTCCCGTTCCACACGACCGTTAGCTCCACTGGCAGGCTGTTAATCTCCATCCCTTCGTATGAGTACTAGAAGTGGGAGAGCAGAAAAAGAAGACAAAACCCAGACTCAGACTCAGAGGTTGCCCAGAGGTGGGGAGGGGTTGGGATAGGAAGAGGCAAGAGTCCTCAGCCTGGAGAAGAGACAGCTCCAGGGACACCTTAGAGCAGCCTTCTGGTACTGGACAGGGACCTGCAGGAGAGATGGGGGTGACTCTTGATCAGGGACTGGAGCGATAGGACAAGGGGTAACGAATTTAAACTGTAAAAGGGGAGATTTATAGGAGATCTCAGGAAGAAATTATTTGCTGTGAGGGTGGTGAGCCATTGCAACAGGTTGCCCAGAGAAGCTGTGGCTGCCCCACCCCTGGAAGGGTTCAAGGCCAGGCTGGATGGGGTTTTGAGCAACATGATCTAGCAGGAGGTGTCCCTGCCCATGGTAGGGAGTTCAGAACTGGATGATCTTTAAGTTCCCTTTCAATATGAACCATTCTGTGATTCTATGATTCTAAGAGGTCGTGCTGCAAGGTGTGACCAAGAGAGAGGGAGCTGTCATCTCCCTCCCCACCAGCCATTACCTGCCTGAAAGCCACAGGATGCTCTCAAAACTGTGATTCTCAATGAAGTAAGATGTGCCCCTTTCAATAGCCTGCTTAGCCACTAGGTGAATATTCCATGATTTCAGCTTTGTTGCTTGTGATGGGGCTTATCTTGGAAATTTACCTTCTAGGTGTTGAGTACAGTTCTGAAGAACATTTTGCCAACTCCTGCATGAACCTCTAAAGTGAACATTATGCATTGTGGTTCTACCACCCAAATATACCTCTGCTGTGTACCCCATAGATTCTGAGCGTATATGTAAGCTTATCTACACTACTGATCATAGAATCACAGAATGGTCAGAGTTGGAAGGGACCTTAAAGATCATCCAGTTCCAACCCCTCTGCCGTGGGCAGGGACACCTCCCACTAGACCAGGTTGCTCAAAACCCCATCCAGCCTGGCCTTGAAGATTTCCAGGCATGGGGCATCCACAACCTCTCTGGGCAAAATATATTTTAAAGAACTCTTGGAAGCTGACTGAGGTCTCAGAAAGCAGGGAACTGGTATACCATGGAAATGCCTTAAAAATGGGGAAAATTGAGGTTCTGTGTAATTATAGACCTGTCATCTTAACTTGGCTTCCCAGAAAGAAAGTACATCAAATTATTAAACAATCAATTTATAAGCACCTGCAAGATGATAAGGTGATAAAAATCAGCCAGCATAGATTTGTCAAGAACAAATTGTGTCAACCCAATCTAATTTCCTTTTTTGACAGGCTTAATGGCTTTGTGGATAAAGGGGAGGCAGCAGATGTGATTTATCTTGATTTCAGTAGAGTTTTTGCTACTGTCCTACATGAGATTCCCATAAACCAACTAAGGAACTAGGATTTTAAAGAAGCCACCATGAGGTATATGCAAAAGCTGCCAAAAAAAAGAAAAAAAAAAAAAAAAGGAAGAAGTTAAATAATTGAATGTCAGTCTGGAAGGATGTTTCAAGTGGAGTATTATCCTGGGTCTGGCATTATTCAGTATTTTCACTACTGACTTGGATGACAGGCTACAGATTTCGTGAATGACATTGCTCTGGGAAAAGGTACAAGAACATCTGAAAGCAGGGTTATGAATTCAAGACAAACTTGACAAATTGTTGAACCGGGCCAAAATCAACAAAGTGAAATTCAATACAGGCAAGTACCAAATACCCTTCAGTAGGAGGAATCAACACAAACAAATATGAAATTGGAGTGACTGGCCAGTGCTGCAGGAAGGGGTCTGGGGACTACTCAAGATCACAAACAGATTGTGAATCAACAATGCCATATTGCTGCCAAAAAATTAAGCAAATCTCCTTTGGGGATGTGCTAGATAGAGGTTGTTACATACGTAAGCCTCAGGAGGCAATTATTTTTCCCTACTCAGAAGCAAAAAAGGTTTCAGCTGGAGTAGGGGGTATCCAGTTTCCAGCAAATATGTACAAAAAAAAGCCACAGAAATTTTCTGAGAGAGTTGGAGAGACTTAAACAAACACTTGTCAAGCACAGTCAAGGTACACAGGTCTGGTCTTAATGAAGGAAACAGAAGCTGATCTCTGGAGGCCCTCTCCACTCAGAGAGCTCTCTGACGCATGGTACTTAAGAGTGTTTCTTTCAGCTAGATTTTGGTTTATCATAAACCAATTCACATGAGATTCACTCAGTTGCCCATCAGATCCTACTGCCCACTTTTACCAAAACATCTTCTGAAAGAGTTGGAGACTTAAACACTTGTAAGGCACAGACAAGGTACACAGATCTGGTCTTAACACTTCACCAAAAGGTAAAAAGCTTTGTAATGGGAGAGGAGACAGTGGCTTAAAAGACAGAATGGGAACAAGGCAAGAAGGAGAGAGACATTGTCTGCTGCTATTAGTGACCATAGTGCACATAAATATAGATTTGCCCTCCTCAGATCAGGAATCTCCCACTGCACTGGGATCTGTAGCGGGACAAACTGCCCCTTTTAAAGAAAAAAAAAGAAGGTGGTTTCCCCACTCTGAGATTAAATACAATTCAACAAGCTGTCTGGTTTGGCTGCATATGTCTCAGAGACCACAAAAGAGTTCCCCATCACTTAAAATCTCGGCGTGGTTTTCCACAGAGATG
The DNA here is from genome assembly GCA_013400375.1 of Thinocorus orbignyianus. NCBI lineage: Eukaryota > Metazoa > Chordata > Aves > Ciconiiformes > Thinocoridae > Thinocorus > Thinocorus orbignyianus. The sequence goes on along the minus strand of VXBW01001239.1, from coordinate 580,206 downwards.
CAAAAGCTCTGAGCCTTTAGAGGTAGGGTTTTCTGTATCCGTTAATTGCTGTATAATTGCGGAGTAAATTGTATATGGTGATTTCTGTCCATTACAGCAGAGTGAGTGTTAGTTGCCCAGTAATTTCTCTTTGGACAAACTAAACGCAATTAGCCACTAATCTGCAAGACTCTGTGATTACCATCTAGTTGTAGGGTATTTACGGGTATAGGCTTTGTGGTTACCATGGAAGTAAAGAGCAGCCGCGGGTTAGCAAAACCCTTTGCAATTGGGCTATACCCGCCAACCTCATTCAGTATTAGCATTTTTATGACACTTTTCGGTGTCACTGCCAGCGAGATGCAAGGTGATGCAGAGCCGCTTGGACTCACAGCACTGGTTTTTCACAGCTTTTCGGAGCTGGGAGCAAGGATGGGGAGACAGGAGTGGGAAGGAGAGTGCCTGAAAAGTAAGGAATAATTAATCTTCTGCCACTCAGGAGCTTTGCAAATGCCTGCTTTGCACAGCACTTTGCAAATGCTCATTGGGAATGGGAAAGTGAATACATATATACATATATATATATATATGTATATAAAGAACCACTGGGTGCCCTTAAGTCAGAAGTTGAGTCTGGATGTACTTGAGAAAGGGGTACCATCCAACTCAGCTGAGCCTCATGTGTGTGTTTTGGGATTTAGCTGTTAGCAGAGCCTAGACAGGGCTGCCAAGGGACAGGCAGCTGGAGTCCCCCAGAGCCTTTCATCCCCCTGAGGATCCAAGCGCCAGCAGCAGGAGCCCAGCTGGGATTTCAGATCTTATCTGTCTGCGGCACCAGGGGCAAACTCATATTAGACTTGTTAACTCAGCAGACTTAATCCAGAACTGGAAACGGATGTGAGGGAATAAACAACAGGATCCCCAGTAGAAGAGCTCCAAGGATGAAACCAGGATGGGGTTGGAATGAGGATGCTCTCTGTGCCCAGAGAGCTCAGACGGCTTGTGGGCTGCACGGCAGCGAAACGGAGCAATTTGCAAAGTAACAGCGAGTAAATGCTCCGTCCTCTTTAGACCACAGGAGCTGCTAACTCATTGTGACCCCTCTTCAAAGCCCACTGAACTCAATGGGAGTCTTTGAAAAGGATCCGCTCGGCTGTAACAATAAGATGGAAATATGTTTCAGAGAAGAAAAAAGGGATGATGTATCGATCTCCAGGACTGACAGCCGAGTTTCCTGGATCCTCCTGCTAAGAGCATTCATTCCATTAGGGTCTGCACCTATGCGATGCGTCTCACAACTTTCTCCAGGCAAAACTGCTGAAGAGATGTAAAGTTGGCGCCTAAGTCTGCCAAATCCAGATTCCCACCATGAAAATCAAATCAAAGCAGAAAATTACGGGCAATTTTGAGGCCCAAACTGAGAAAGAGAGGCTGCCCTTCCAGAAAGGCAGACTGGCTCTCATCAGGAAATTCCAAAAAGCTGCTAGAAGGAGCTGTTGTAATTCACAGGGAAGACACGGTGTGTTTTGAACTCCCAAGTACCAGTTCTTTGTTTCTAAAACTCTTCCCTAGTACAGATATTCCTGCAACACGGGCTGAGCCCATCACGCCACTTGGCCATTTTGCCATTTTGTCAGCAGTTTAACATATTTCACTCAAGCTCCTATAAACACATTGACTGTTTGTCTACAACTATCCTCCGGCCAAGAGGATAGCTGCAAAATCACAGCTATCAGTTCTACAGCAGCTACGCAAACATCACGGAAAGATACTTTGCATATCAGAAATCTCTGATTCCTGGCTGCTCTGGGCATCCCATTACTGCGGGCAGTCTGCATTAGAGGAACTCAGCTTTGCAGAGCTCTGAGCCATACAGTTTGTGCAAATCCATAGCCATGCTTGACCTGTCAGGATGCTGTATCACATGGTAAAGCCCTTTGGGAGTTCTGTTTGGGGACGTGTAGGAGGATAAACCAATACCAGTTCCATGATGTTTTTCCCTTGTACCTTGAGCACACCCAATAGTAGGGAAAGATCTGCAGGCAAACATTAATTTACTGGTATTTTAGTGTTGTCTGTTTTCCCTGACAGCACAAAAAACAGTCTTATGATTAGAGCTGTGGTCTAGGGATTGTTTCCTGTATCTGACTCTGTCACCAACTCCTTGTGGGATCCCATGCAAATTACTCAATCCCCCTCTGCATCAATTTTCCATCCATAAACTTTCAGCGGAAAGTTTCTTGCCCCCAGTCATCCCGTCTTCTTGGACTTTTTGCTTCCCAGATCTGGGACTGAATCTTTATGTCTGGATATCCCTCAGGACAATAGAGTCCACATCATGATTGGAGGTTCTCTGTGATGTTTGAATGTAGATAAATAATAATAATGCATCATAATAATAGGGAAGTGAATGTACGACTCACAGCCCTGTGCTTGTCTCTCTTTGGCCACCCAGAAGTGGTGTTTTCCCATGATTTTTGTGTTAGCTCCTCATTTTTTTCCCAGCTCTGTTTTTTTCTTTATCACATCCTCCACTGTGTGAGCCGCATCACAGAGTCAAATGCCCCTGAGATCTTTTGCTCAAGTGCAATGATGTGACAAATAAAACATATTTGCTTTCCCTACCCTTGTGTTACACAGCACTTTCAGCTGTACCTTCTCAGGTCTCATGACACACAGACCTGTGAAGGGCTTGAGGCACGTTATCAGCAGGGATTTTGCTGCTGGAAATCAGCCTGTGTTGCTTGTATGTGCCAGGCTCAACAAAAATGTGGGCTTAGTCACTGAAGCAGGTAATGGCAATGAGCATGGCATGGTCAGGTGGACCATCTCTCACCCACCTCCCTATTCCTCATGCCAAAGGTTTCTAATATTGAGCTGATTTCAAGTGCTGGGGATCCCACTGCTTCCCACTGAGTAGGTTGCTCCCTGTCCCAATAGATCTAGCGATTTCAACCATTTCTGCTAATGTTTTTACTTACTTATTGATATGCCTCCTTAGCTCTCCTCCTTTTCATTTCCTCCCATCACTCTGTGTCCAGACTGTCGGCAGAGCTATCATAAGTGCAATAAGGAATGGCAGGCAGGGTCTCTCCGAGTGATAATTGCGTGCCTTGGGTGGTGTGATAGAGGACAAAGCCCAGAGCTGAGAGTCTCAAACCACTTGACAAGAACAATAATTGTCCCGAAGCGCGCTGCCTGCAGTGACTTATTGCTGTTATCAAATGAAATATCTCCAGGAAAGACAGGGGGAGAGAAAGAGCTGGCTATTGACTGGACCAAGCACCTCAGCACCATCAGCGCTGGATATGATGCTGCTGACAGACCGTGAGATAGGCTAGTCCCACTTGGGTGTCCTTATAACATCTCTTAACTGAAGCTGGAGCCACTTAGAAAAGTGCCTGCTTAAGATAGTTCTGATCTCAGGTACCCTGGAATAAACCTTGAGGGACCAGGCAGTGGAGAGCAAGAGTTAAGGTTTTTTCCTGGTCCTGCCCTGTGTGAAAGGAGGAAAACTCCTGCATTTTGCAGGAATTATTCTGCAAGAGCTGAATTTAAAGCTCATCGGTGCCTAGCGTACAACGGGAGGGGGTAGATCTTGAGGCTTATGATGGAAAACAAGCCAAGAGTGATTGCTTAGTCTAGCATGCATCACCAACAGAAAGATCTGCTGGCAGGATAGCACCCCTTCGGGGACACACCATCACAACACATCCTCCCACCCTCCTTTGGACCTTCTCCAAGTCTGCAATGCAGGTGCTACATTCAGTGTCTCATCCAGCAGCTCTGCTGAGTAAAAAGCCCTGTCGAAGGGGGCTGATTCAATTTGCAAACAAGCTCATGCGGCTGTTTCTAAAGCCAGGTGACCCTTCGAGCAGGGGCTCATTGTATCACAGTGGCTTCAGACTGAATGCTAATTCTGGCAGGGAAGGAAATAATCATGATGGAGACATATCTACAGCACTCCTTCCCTATTGTCTGCATCCTCTGCCACCTGCTCAAACAGAGCCAGGGCTTCTCTGTTCCCTTTTTGTATCAGTGTGAATGTTTCTTTCTTTTGTCTGGCTCTCCCTTCCACATTTCTTTCTCTCAGTGTCTGGCAAATTCAGAGCAACAATGAAATAACATTTCTCGGGGAAAAAAAAAATAACTCAAATCACAGAGTCAAAGTGCCTTCAAAAGAAAAGGGAAGAAAAGGGAGAGGAAAAGGGAAGAAAAGGGAAGAAAAGAGAAGAGAAGGAAAAGGAAGGAAAGAGAGGAATAGGGAAAGGGAGAGGAAGGGGGAGGAGGAGAGGAAGAGGGCAAAGAAAAGGAAGAGGGAGAGAGGAGGCAGAAAAAAGGATAGAAAACAGATAGATATAGTTGAATCTTCCAAAATAAGCTGCTCTTCCTGTAGACCTGAGGTCCACCTAAGCCACTACCAAATATGGGACAGGTGTCCTACAGACACCACACAGCACCAAGGTCATGGAGTGCCTTGACTTTAATCTGAGACTCAGCCCTGCCACCCTGCACAGTTCATAAATAGCCTTGAGTGTTCTGTCATCAAAACGAGCATTAAAATCAACATGGTGCTGTCCCAGCATTCAAGCATCCCATGAGCAAATGCTTCTGGGGATGCAACAAAGTCCACTTCTTCTGTCCTAGGCACCAGTAACTTCTTCAAGCCTGCAGTATAGGAACAGACACCATTACCTCTGAAAACCAGGGTCACATATTTGGCACCACAAACTCAGATGCTGAGGCAGTCAGTCCCCTACTCTGTGCTTAAAATCATAGAATCAAAGAATGGTTAGAGCTGGACCTTAAAGATGACCCAGTTCCAACCCCTATGCCATGGGCAGGGACACCTCCCACTAGACCAGGTTGCTCAAAGCCCCATCCAGCCTGGCCTTGAGCACTCCCAGGGATGGGGCAGCCACAGCTTCTCTGGGCAACCTGTTTCAGTGCCTCACCACCCTCACAGGAAAGAATTTCTTCCTAAATTCTCATCTAAATCTCCCCTCTTCCAGTTTAAAACCATTACCCCTTGTCCTGTCACTACACTTCCTGACCAAGAGCCCGTCTCCAGCTCTCCTGTAGGCTCCCTTCAGATACTGGAAGGATATCATCTTGGGATACCTGATGGTGATGCTTATGCATGACAGAAAATTCATGACTCCGAAGGCTGGGTGCAGTTTTCCTTCCTAATACTTTTTGGATAGACACATAAAGACTGTCCCCTTTAGCCGCAGGCTCTCACTATTGTAAAAGAAAATATATATATTTTTTTAATCTTACATGAATTAGGTTTCATGCTTTTTTCTGGGAAACTTCAAACCTGGATGCTCATGGGCCACTAACCAGTAATGAAAATCTGGAGGAGGGAGGCGGGGGGAAAGAACAAATATAAAAATGTCATTGGGAAGTTGCTTGTTTGCAACAGATCGTAAAATGTGTGAACTGCCCATAATCTTCAGCACGTTGCTTAATGCAGCAGAATATGTTATGAAGGATTTTAACAAGCACTGCCCGGCATGGAGTGGCAGAGCTGCAGTGAAGTGGCTAAAGCCTGTAATTAGCTCTTTGACTAATAAATCATCTCGTAGCAGCAGTGGTGACTCAAATGGATGTCTGGGAGTCATGAGTCTCACAGAGAAACCTTCAGAGAAGCAGAGACCACCACTGCATATACACACAGCTCCTGGCAGATGCCAGTGTTTGCCACCAGGACTGGCGTGGTTGTGGTGACAACTCCAACGGTGACTCACACGGGCTCCCTGGGAGGGGGATTACTAACCCTGCACTGCAGATGGGGAAGCGGAGGTGGGCAAGGGCAAAGGGACTAACCAAAGGTCACACGGTGAGTCAATGACTAGGAGAAGGCTGAACTCAAACCTTCAGCGTCTCACCCTTCTTTGGACCGGTTGCGAGCTGGCATCCATCAGACTCTTTACATGGGGTTTTATATGTCCTGTCACCAAACCTCCTCCATAATAACCTCAATTCTCAGTGTTGATGTGAACACCTGTCACTTTGGAAACCATTTTGAATATACACAAGGATGTGGCACTCTGACGATATGGGTAGGTCAAGCTGCAAATAATGACCATGGGTCATGGCTAAGGGGGTCTATCATGCTGTGAGTGCAAGGGCAGGACCAACTACTGTGTGGTGACACCAGCCAACCTAAAGAACAAAAAGGACAGTTTGCAGGCCAACAACCAGCTTTTCCTTGACTGTAGCTGCAATTGGGTGGGCAATAAAGCAAAAAGGAGTTGCAACACAACACTAGATCCCACTGGGACAGTGCTGTAGGCACTCCTGGTCCTCCTTGGTCCCTGCATATCTCCCGAGCATGCAGACCTTACTCACCGAAGTGTTCTGACACTGCACACTGGAACTGTTGAACCTCAGGGCAGGTACCCGCTGCTCGTTGCCCTGGATGTTCAAGATGCACTCGTAGCCTCGCTGGCCTGACTGCGGCTGGGGCAGGTTCTTGGCCTTCAACGTGATCGGCTTGATGACCTCCACTGGTACCAGAATCTTCTCTGCCTGCAGCAACTGAGGACAATCCTAGGAAGAGAGAAGACAATGTGCCAAGTCAGCACATGGGTTTCCCAGCCCCAGGTGGAGTCCTCTGATGCTTCTCAACCTTCTCACTTCATGCTTTGCTTCCACCGATTAGAAAGCCTTTGCATCTCCCTGGGCCTCAGCCTATTACAAGGGTATTCAAGGAGCATTACTGGGAAGGCTCAGATAAACAGGTGAGGAAGGATTTCTTTGACAGTCCATCCTTTCCTATCTCCCTGGTTCGCAATACAGACTTTCAGCCTTCAGGACCCATGGAAGCTACCTCCAGTGCTCTTTAATAGCTACCCCATTAATCAGGTAGTGGGAAAGCAATCACCTCCTGGCCAGGGACTTATCCTGGTCTCAATACCGTGACATGAGAAGTGAATGAAGCAAAAACCTGAGCATAATTCCTTACCTCCCCAAAAGCCAACGCACAACTATACAAGAGGCACAGCTCCAGCTAGCTCCAGCAAGACACGTTGTAAACTACAGAGTCTGGGCTGTTAGAAAGAGAGTTTGTTTTGGCTTAGAAGGGGACAGAATATTTATTACAGATGAATCCCGCTCCCAAGAAACAACTGTTAAACAGTGTGTGGAGATCCCTTGGAAAGGCTGGCCATTATTTCACAAAAGGAGCAATCCTTTTGTGGATGTTGCTAATCCAGTGCCTCTTGGTGGGTCCCTCTCACAGGTAGAGCCCTGGCCACCCAGAGCTGCGATGCAGGAGGCTACATTCAAAGTTTCATTAATTTTGCACAGCTTTAGTTATAGAGCAGCAATGCACTGCTTCTTCCTAGTACAATCAGACCACTGCCAGCTGTCAAATTCATGTATTCTAGGAAGCTATCAACTCTTTAGGAAATTACTGCAGCCTTCGGCTGGCTAATCCAAGGCAGTTTGATATAAATTGGGACCCTTTAAAAAAACACTATAGCAGCCTACAAAACATAAGCTTGCCATATGCACAGACCATGCTGTCTTGATCGCTTGTGAGTGCCTGGAAGTCCCCTCTTTTAAATCTTTTCAACTCCCAGACGCCAAGGTATAGCCTGTCCCCTCTTTTATTGTTGCTGCACTCTTTGGCACACCGCCTGCTCTCTGTGAGGGCACCATGGTATCGAGATGGTGCATCCACCCTCACCAGTCCTGATACCAACACCATTTCAGCCTGTCCTGCTCAACATTGAAACCAGGTCCAGGTGGTGCCAGCAGAGACGAACTTACACAAAGTGGTGCACACTTAATGTGTAAGTGTGGGCAAGGGACAGCAGAAGTAAGATGACTGAACCAAGGCTGGAAGGTAAGGAAAGGGACTGAAAGTCTCAAAAGTGTAATTTATGGTTTATGAAAGCCTAGGAGCTTGTTAGAGCAGATGGTGGAAGTATCCTACTGAAGCAAATAGCTTAGGAAGATAAAGAAATGGATTAGACGTGTAACATCTGCAGTTACACCAATCAGGAATAGAATTACAAGAGCCATCAATCATCACACTGTGAGTGTGAGCTGATCCATTGCCAGGGGCAGGAAGAAAATCCAGTAACAACCCAGCGCATCAGTGCAGTGAGGTTCAGAAGCCTTCCTCAGTCCCCAAGGTCAGTCAGTCCTAGTGGGGATGCCAGACTAAGAGCCCTACGGAGCAATGTGATTTCTCTTCTGCACTTATAGGGTGATGCTGGTGGTATGAGTAATTGACACCCACTGATGGGCTTCAACTGGCTTTGTCCAGGCTAATACCAGAACCAGGTCAGGCAAGCTCAAATTCACTGGAGCTGAATGGAGGTAAACCATCTTGGGTCTAGTGGCCACGTTTTCTGGGCTAATCATGGAATCATTGAATGGTTCAGGTTGGAAGGGAACTTAAAGGTCATCCAGTTCCAATCCACCTGCCATGGGCAGGGACACCTCCCACCAGACCAGGTTGCTCAAAGCCCCATCCAGCCTGGCCTCAAACACCTCCAAGGGAGGGACATCCACAACTTCTTTGGGCAACATGTTCCAGTGTCTCACCACCCTCACAGGAAAGAATTTCTTCCTGAGATCTCCTCTAAATCTCCCTTCTGTCAGTTTAAAGCTGTTACCCCTTGTCCTATTGCTCCACTCCCTGATAAAGAGTCCCTCCCCATCTCTCCTCTAGGCCTTCTTTAGATACCGGAAGGCCAGTATAAGATGTCCCCAGAGTCTTCTCTTTGCCAGGCTGAACAACCCCAACTCTCTCAGCCTGTCTTAACAGAAGAGGTGCTCCAGCCCTCTGATGATCTTCGTGGCCCTCTACTGGACCCGTTCCAACAGTAAATGACCCCTTCCAATGGAAAGGTGCAGTGTGAAGTTAACCCTTAACTGCAAGGTTACGGAGCTACTCAGCATGACAAAGTGAGGCATGATCTAACCCCAGGTGACTTAGACCTCTAAAAACCTAGAGGACAGGAGAAGGAGGTGGTCTAGGCTATATATATACCCCTGTACTAGGCAATAGTGAAGCCACACCTCGAGTGCTATTTCCAGTTTTGAGCCCTCACTAAAGGAAAGACATTAAGGTGCTGCAGCATATCCTGAGAAGGGCAATGGAGCTGGTGAGGGATCTGGAGCACAAGTCTTGTGAGGAGCAGCTGAGAGATCTGGGGGTATTCAGCCTGGAGAAAAGGAGGGTGAGGGGAGATGTTCTCACTATCTACAACTCCCTGAAAGGCAGCTGTAGTTAGGTGTCTCCAGTCTTTTCTCCCAAGGAACAGGCAATAAGACAAGAGGATACAGCCTCAAGTTGCACCAGAGGAGGTTTAGGATGGATATTAAGAACATGTTTTTACACTGAAAGAGTTATTAAGCATTGGAATGGGCTGCCCAGGGAAGTGGTTGAGCCACCATCCTAAAGTTATTTAAAAGACATGTAGACGTGGTGCTAAGGGACGTGGTTTAGTGATGTTTTTTTGTGTTATGTCAAAGGTTGACTAGATGATCTAAAAGGTCCCTCCCAACCTGGACAATTCTGTGATGTTAAAACCGCAGCGAGAATTTCCAGTTCTGATCATGCCAGCAGATATCATGTGTAAATACCGTTTGGGACTGCACGGCTTCAACACTCCCTGAATCTTCCCCTTCACCTCCCCAACATGTCCTAAAGCCTCTGAATCAGCTTCCTCATACTCTCCCCTGGCATAAGAAAAGACCTTGGCAACATCATCTTCATTTTTGTTTCCTCCCTAGCAATAGGAGTTGAGAGAGATGCATTGGCAGAGTGAATCAGTGGGACAGGAGGATGGGAAAGCTCTATCTGCCACTAAGCAGCCATTTCCCAAGAGTGGGCATTTTGCTTGATGTCTGTCAAACAGAAAAGCCTCTGAAAGGGGTTGGAGGATGGGGGTTGGAGATAGTCCACTATGTTACCTGCAGGCCAATCCCAGCTCTGCAGGCTGGTCTTTCTTGTCTAGCTTTATCCCATCGTCCCCCCTCCACCACCACCACTGGTGCTGTAACCTTTCCGATAACACTTGTTTCAAGTTCATTAACAAGCAGTGATTGCAGCAGCCCCAAAACAGGATTCGTTTGCATATAAAAAGCTTTGCAGTGCTGTGAGGAAGTTCATTATAGATAATTGAAGAGGCAAGCGCCATAAAGAGGAAATCCTCCCAATGTGGCATTATCTGATTGACCTAATGTTCTTTCTAATTGAAACGGGGGGAAAAAAAGGCAATTTCATTGGGTGATGCACTGCATTAAACCTCAGAGCTTGGACTAGGTTCTGGGTTCGAATTCAAACAGAGTATTCATTTTGCAGCCTGTGTCAAGCCCTACCCAGTCAGATTTGGGTGTCTGGTCAAGTTTATATTTTTGGGGGTGAAACATCAACCTACTCAAAGCAAGAATAAGCAGAACAGATCTTAAAAAAGAGTTATCTTGGGTATTTTCTACTTTTCAGTTTCTTTTTTCCATTCTTCTGCTGGACATCATATAGGTTGGAACACCACGTTTTTCACATAATTTAGGGAAATAAAAACAGCTACTGCCAACAATTGTAGCAAAGAAGGGCACGATCCCACCTCTTTTGTCATTGGTATATAATAAATTAAGCCTTTTTCCTGACTCTAATGGGAGCTGGTTCAGATTCCAGAGGAGCTAAAACCCAGTTTAATCTGTACTAGGGCAGCACATTTGAAAGCGGACTCTTGCTGATTAATTTTGTGTGTGTAGCTTCATTCTGTTCCTTAAATGCTTTCAAATGAGTCAGGCTCTTTAAAATAATATCCTCCACCTTTGCCAATTACTCCTATCAGCAGCGATGCACACCTCAAATCACCAAATTTTGCCAGTTATCAAGTCAGAGAGCTTTCTCAGTGAAAACACCGCATGAAATGGGCTGTACTCATTGGGTCGATGGTAGTTTAATTTTCCTTATTTATAACTCCTCATAGAATGCCTGCAAATGTGTTTTGCTGTAGCTTGCAGAAATAATGGAGTCTCAGAAATACGAGAACGCTTTCTCTCCTCTTCTCTCACATATGTGTTATGGCCCTCATCACAGCAATACCTGAGTGAATCCCCAGTGAGAGTCATCATGGGGATGCTGCTAAAGAGGGTGATGAAACCTCTCTCAGGCTGTGTGGTCTTAGCCCTGAACTAATTAGTTTTGTTCCTTTATGGTGCACTGTACATATATAGTTATGATTTCACCACACTATTTTCCACTCAAAGCTGGAGACTGACCGGAGACTCTGAGTTATCATCCTCTCCAAGGGATGAAGCTTGTAGGGATATTTCCCAGTCTTGGGATATTCCATGGGGTTTCTACAAGCCTTATTTTGTAAAGTTTCCTGCTCTGTCATTATTTATGGCCAGGATCAGGAGCCCTAGTCTCATCAAAATTTTTTTCATTTCCCAAAGGAAAATGGGTCTCATCTGTTTTGAATGGCAGGCATCCTACATGGTACCAGGTAGAACATCCCTGAGTCTAACACAATGACCCATCCACCTATCAACAGTCTCCACCTTATACTGGTGTCCCAGTTCATTTGTCTTCCCCCATGCGTCTCTAGTCATCCAGAGCATTCAGGTGAGGGAATCTTTCCTACTTTTCCTTCATACTGCTCCCTCACAGTCCCTGGTAGCATTGACTGGATCTCCACTGTCTACAGAAGGAAACCAGAGCTCCCCTATTGTTGACTGCATTGTAGGCGTGTTTGGCAAGATATACTCAACTCTTGGTGATGGTTTCTCACCCTTCCTGAAAGAGTAGGAGTCATCTTCATTCAGGACCAGATCTAGCCACCACTACCAAGTCCTCCACTACTCATCTCAAAGCATCCAACTCCCCTTTTCTCCTGCCACCAAAATAAATTTTCCATCCTCAATTTTGGGGCTTTTTATTCAAAAGCTATTTAATATCCCTCATTCAGCAGCTATCTTTGTGCCTTATCCAAGCCATCCTGTCTGTAAGGAACATGACCACAAAGTAAATTTAAGTGGGGACCATAACTTAATCAAGCCCTTTGGGACAGGCTGAGAGAGCTGGGGCTGTTCAGCCTGGAGAAGAGAAGGCTTTGAGGAGACCTCAGAACAGCCTTCCAGTATCTGAAGGGAGCTCCAGGAGAGCTGGAGAAGGACTCTGTCAGGAAGTGTAGTGATAGGACAAGGGGTAATGGTTTAAATTGGAAGGGGGGAAATTTAGAGTAGATATTAGGAAGAAGTTCTTTGCTGTGGGGGTGGTGAGGCACTGGAACAGGCTGCCCAGAGAAGTTGTGGCCACCCCATCCCTGGAAGTGTTCAAGGCCAGGCTGGATGGGGCTTTGTGCAACCTGGTGTGGTGGGAGGTATCGCTGCCCATGGCAGGGGGGTTGGAACTGAATGATATTTAAGGTCTCTTCCAACCTGTATGATTCTATGATTCTGTGATGTTATGACCCCATAAGAAATGATATTCTGATTGTTATTTCCTCAATATTATACACATACAAGATGTCCTTTGTTTGCCGGCTCTGCTGAGATGCAGTGTACTATTTTCCCTGTGTCCCCTACGGACTTCTCACCTTCCCACTCTGTGCTGTAATCAAGCCGAGAGGGTAAAATGTGAGAGACAGACTGAGTCTTCATAAAGATATCTAGACCATGGCATCTGGAGGCTCTGTTTGTCANTTTTTTTTTGTCATTAACTTCAGAGGAATCAGTTTTCACTTGGATAAAAAGCAGGAAAAGAGCAAGTTGGCAGCTGAGAGGCAGTGGGGACTGTCTGGAACGTGTTGCCTGAACTTCCCTCTCACACCTCAGCACAGTCACCCAAGGTCAGGGCTGTAACACCACCCAAGCGAAATCAGAAGCCTGTTTTGTGTCTACCCTCTTCTGCTGCAAACACAGGCCTTCAGGTTCCAGGGCTGACAAGCTGGTTCCTTCCATGAATCACTTTTCAACTCTCGCACAACTTCCCAGGTCCAGGATAATCCGGAGAAGGAAGCAGAAAGGAGCTTGGCATTCCCAGTGCAGGAGGGGAAAGGATGAGTTACAGTCCACGTTGTGTTTACATTATTACTCCACTAATTCTTAGCATCATAAAATTATATTAAAAAATTTACACGAACAGCGCCGGGGAACGTTATTAGGTTATAAAGTGGAATCAGGTCAATGCTTTGTAGGCAGGATTCCAAGCTCCATAAATTTCTGGATATACTTCCCCCAAATTTACATCAGCAGCTAGCAAACCAGCTACAGAAAAGCTCACCCGGTCAAAGTATTTTTTAATGCACCATATATTTTATCTGCACTTCCTAAGTTTACAATGTTGTTAGTTTGATTGATGGTGTGCTTATTTATTGCCACAGCAAAAGTAATAATACATGAGGAAAATGCTTAGAACTTTAAAGGCAGCTGATGAGGAGAAATCAACAGGATTTATGGGAAGAGCAAACATCTGCAGAGACAACAAAAGGATAATTGAGTCCTGGCATCATTGTCACTTCTGATGGCTCCTTTCTAGTTAAGTCTTCCATGTGCTCAGGATCAAACATCATGTCTCTTTGGTCAGATATTGTAAGAGATTCTGATGCCTGGAAAGGGTGGTTGCCCTGAATGCTGTGCTAACTTTGTAGAAGAGATTTGGCCCTGTTGAAGTTCTCTGCACCGCAACAGCTACATCCCTCAATGGTGGCTTGCACAGATTAGTGTACAGATACCACTGCTGGAGGAAGGGAGACCAACAGATCGATATCAGATCATTAATTTAGCTGCTGTAGCCTCTTAGGTCCTTGCCTTCAGTGCTGTGAAGGCTGGAGAGTGATAAGCGACTCTGATCACCAGAGAGCAGATACTCAAAAAGCAGACCCGAAATGAAGATAACTGACTCCTCTCACACGGCTCACTACTGAATCCCGTTGATCCGGAGCAAAGTGACTCCCCTCAAGGCCACACAGGCAGTGCTGGAAAATGACCCAGGTCAGCTGAGAGCTTGATCCCAGCCTAGGACTATTCTGCCTCTGAAGTCAGTCCACACATCTCTGCTGATCAACATTAATGATTTTACCCTCCTTTAATTCTTTATTAATAGAGTCTTTCTCAGCTGGTCCATTATTTCCCAAGGATCAAGGTCAGGCTGCCATAATTATCCAAGCACCACATTTATCCTTTTTAAATAGAGACACAACGTTAGCTTGCTTTCAGCCCTCTGCTGCTTTGATACATGCTCAGAAGGAAAAGTAATGATCCGGAGAGCAGAAGCCTTCTGGTCACTGGATGAAGGGAGTGGACTGGTGACAAAAATAGTAGATGACTGTGTCATTAGCTACATCTGCTCAAAGGAGAGATGCTATTGGAGATGTGCAAGCAGTCTCAATTCTGGTGTTTCTCTAGTAATTACAAGAAATTATAAGGAATATGTCTGCATTGAGGAAGGTGGTGTGTATGCAAGAGACAAGATAACCATGTATTAAGTTGGACAAAGCCTGTCATTTGCTCAAGGAAAACCCTGGTGAATTAAGGCAGCCCTTCAGAATAGCACACAGTAAAACCAGGCTGTGCAAAGCCATGGAAACCACTGGGCAGAGCATAGGCAGCTTATAAAGCAGAAATGATTGTTTCTCTAATGATTTCTATAAAAATCTGCATCCTTCTGCCTAGAAAGCCTTCCGCCCTGCGGTAAGAACTTCCATCTGAAGTTTACAAGACCTTTTATGTATGTCAAAGCACTGTATGTGCATGGTATCTCAGCAAATTTTGAGCATTGCAATAATACCCCTTACTGCTCATCCATGTATGTACCAACAACATTAACATGTCATTTCTCAATGAAGCTAATTTTCCTATACATCTGTGCCAGAAAATGTGTTTTGCATGTGAAAGGGATATTCTCCAAGCTGGAGTCCCTCAGAAGTGAAAGGGAGTCTCATTATCACACTCTCATATGGGTATCTCTGTTGTCTTACAAGGGTTGAGCCCAAGCTGTAGTGATTCCTTCTCAAGAGAGGTCTGCAAGTCTATTTCTTCTCTAAAACTGCCTATTTTTACAAAGTCAATAGGAACTTGGTATCTTTGAGAGCTCCAGACTTTGACCCAACTAGGCCAAGAATGGCCAATGAGTTCAGAAGTCAACAGAGGAGACAGAGTAACAGATGGACCGGAGGTGCATACACAGGCCATGTTGACGCAATCCTGCTTCCTTCGGAAACCAGGACAGGAGCCCAAAGAGTCATAATACTTTGGCTTCCACAGTGGGAAGGTCAGGACCATGATATCATGGCTCTTGTCACCCTCCTCCTCACAGGGATCCATGACAGCATAAGATAACATCCAAGCCAAAGCAAATGGACTCGTGATCAAAGACAAGGCAGGGAAGGAGAGTCTGGGCTCAGCCTCCTGCATATGCCCCAAGCAGGATGGGAGATACATTCCAACCTCACTTCTTATCTGCAACTTCAACATCCTGAGAATATTTCTCCTTGGCCAGGTCCCAAAAGCTCCCACATCCCAAACCAGGGAATGCAGTTGATGCTACAATGGAGAAGAGCAAAATCATCCTGTTTCAGAGCGAGGCCATCACCCTGGACTAAATCTGAATTGGGAACTGTCTTTCCTTCATAAAAAATGAGTTTGAATTTCCTCCCCATCCCTGGAGGTGTTCAAGGGCAGGTTGGACGGGGCTTTGAGCAACCTGGTCTAGTGGGAGATGTCTCTGCTCATGGTAGGTGGGTTGAAACTAGATGGTTTTTAAGGTCCCTTCCAACCCAAACCATTCTATGATTCTATGATTCTATGAAACTGCAGGGTGACATACAGATCCTAGCAGTCCTAATAGATGTCCAGACAGCCAGAAAATCCTGTAGCCACTTCAGGCATTACAATGGCATTGAACTGAGTCAGGCTGTCAAAACAACAAAAGCTCTTTCTGATGTTATTTCAAGGGTGCTGTGTTGGCGGGGACAGATGAATATTACCCGGTTGCGTTCCGAGATCACTCTGTCCTGTGGGGTAAATAATCTTGCATTACAAAGATGAGTAGCCTAACTGATGTGAGTAACATTCATCAGGGACGTGGTACTGAGTGTCAGATGCTTCTTACATCTCCATTCAAACTAAATTCCCTGAGTTGCTCCTAGAAATTACATGAATGGGTCCTTGATTAGTCACTCACATGCTGGCTGGAGATGCTAATAAGCTCTGAGAAAACAAGATGTGTATGAAGGCAGCATGAACCGCTCACGGGGAAAAGGTTTTTCCCACCAGTTACCAATTCTCATTGTGATTTGGTTGGATGTCTCAAGGACAGACATGATGGAGCTGCCCTACACCAGGACAGGTTTCCTGCAGATCCATCACCATAATAATCAGAAAAGCTGCTCTAAAGTTACTGTGGAAACTGAACAAGTAGCCAGCCTTTTCCCCTGCCTGCTGGGTGGCTGCAGGGCAGAAACGCTCAGAGATGACAAAAGGTACCCAAAAATAACAGAAGAAACCACTATATGCACAGACTTTCCGTCTTTTTCTTCACCTCACTGCAAGTCAGTATGACTTGCAAACAACAGCAAATTATCTAATTTGTTTGTACATGCTCAGAAACTTCTCACGAACAAACCCCCACTGCGAGATCACAGCTCCAGGTACTAAGTACTGTACAAGTACCTATTAACAGAAAGTGCTTACCCAAATCAGAAGAGAGTGTGAGAGAAACAGGGGCACAGAAAGGTGAATGCGTCCATCTCAGAGCCAGGAATAAAACTCTCATCTGCTGAAATAAAACCTGTGGCCTCATTCACTACCTGATACTGCCTCCGAGCAGTTTTTTCATGCTCTAACAGGACTCCATGTCCAAAGAGAAAGCTTTCTGCCTGGCCTGCGATTTCTGTGTTTAATTTCCTCTGAAGAGGATGTACCCACTACATGATAAATCCCCGTTTCTTGGAAAGGGCTGTAGTGGTGAGTGAGGACTAAAATGCCAAACCACCAGGAGTAACAGCTGGATCTAAACCACCACCTACAACCTCCACACAAATTGCCCCTGCCTCCACCTGGACAAGACTGAACTCCGTCACACGTGCTTGGAAACACTTCTGAGAGCTAAATAGATTATAAACACCAAAAAAACCCCCATGCTGCTTAAAAGCAGGTGCTGTGAAATGCATGCATCACTACGCCAGATCCCATCTGCATGGGGTGGCTGCTCCTGCCCATGGCAGCTGCCTGTCTAGGGCTGCTCATGGTCCCCTCGCTGGTCCGCCTGCCTGCTCACAGCACTTGAAGGCAGCAGGTTGCCTGTGGTTGCCATAGAAACTACACCTCGCACCCTCCCCTTAATGATAGACAGGTGCCAGGATAAGTGAGGGGATAATCGACAAGCAGGGAAGGATTCGGCGCGCTGGTATTGGCCTCGCTGCAACTGTCATTAGAGTTTCTGAGTAATGAGCGAGACATTAATTTGAGCAGAGATGGGTTTTTCTCTCCTCTCTGTGTGGATGCTTCCAGCAGCTGCCTCTCTGGCCAGGTTAAAGGAGGCTGGAAAGAGGAGCTGGAGGAAAAGTGAGCAGTTGCCACAGCAACAGCTGAAGATGCAACAGCAGAGGGTTTGTGGGTGCAAGAGAGCAAGGATTTGACCATGCTCACCTTGATGGGCCAGCAGGTCTTCTACCCCCTCCCCACTGCAGCCACCCAGGCATTCCCACCGCAGAACATTTTGGGAGGAGGTGGGCACCGTGCCTTCCTTTCTCACCTTGCAAAGAAGCCAGAGCAGGGCATCTGGGGGCTCTGAAATCCTCGCTGCTTTTTGAGACCATGGGGCGAAGCCCTCCCCTGAGCTAGACCGAGACACACCAACAGGGTGGAGAAAGGCGCTGTTGAGTTTACTACAGACATAGAGATCATGAGGAGATATGAGTATCACCACTTTCACAGAATCATAGAATCATAGAACGGTTAGAGTCAGAAGGGACCCCAAAGATTCCAACCCCCCTGCCATGGGCAGGGACACCTCTCACTAGAGCACGTTGCTCAAAGTCCCATCCAGCCTGGCCTTGAACCCCTTCAGGGATGTATCAGCCACAACTTCTCTGGGCAACCTGTTTCTCACCACCCTCACAGGAAAGAATTTCTTCTGAAGTTCCAGTCTAAATCTCCATCCCTCTGATCATCTTCGTGGCCCTCCGCTGGACCTGTCCCAACAGGTCCATGTCCTTTCTATGTTGAGGACTCCAGAGCTGGACACAGTACTCCAGGTGGAGAATTAAGATTCATTAACTTTAGAATAGAATAGAATAGAATAGAATAGAATAGAATAGAATAGAATAGAATAGAATAGAATAGAATAGAATATTTTCAGTAGTAAAGGGTCATCTAGTCCAACTGTCTGACCTTGTCAGTCAAGGCTGACCAAGAATTAAAGCAAGTTATTTAGGACATTGGCCACATGCCTCTTAGGTGTCTGCTAGTTCAGTTTGCACTGTCTTTTATTGCTCCCTGCCTTCTTTTTTTCCCCTGTATCCCAAAAACCCCATCCCCAAGAAGGACAAGAGGCCGGTCAGAGCTAAATCAGTGCAATCCACTGCAGAGGCTGCTGGTACAGCTCTTCCTTGGGCACGAAGCACAGAAGCACAAGCAAGCACTGGGCAAAGCAGCGCACCGCTCCCCGGCAGCTGCTCGCCAGCATGCAGCTCACATGGCTTTCTATCCCTTTTGACAAATTAATATTTGAAGCAGTTATTTCTTTTATGTGGGCTTTACTGTCATTAGCACGCACAACTCAACATAAAACACTTTGGTGCGAGATCTTTTCTTCTGTTCTCTTTTTTTAGGCAGCAGATGAAAATCCTTTTAATAAAAAGCTTGTTTGGGGAAGGAAGAAAAACACACGCATACACAGATCGGCTGAGCAGGGAAAGATGAAAACCTCCTTCAAGGTAATTAAATGATTATGTATCTTTTAAACCCAGCGGATAACAGATTTGTTATCTAGGCTTGCTTTTGGCTTTTGCCATCTATTTTTTTCCCTCTCTTTCCCCCACACAAAGCTACAATCCTTGCAAGGCCCGGAACAAGATAGCGCTCATCCTAGAGAAGAAGGCGACACAAAAGAAAACATAATCCTTTATCCCATCAACTCAAGTAGGCAACCCCAGCTCACCCAGCCTCTACAGATGTCTGTGAAACACTGATGTGAAAACTACCCTGCTGGATCACAGCAGGTGTGCACAAAGACAAGACGGACAATGCCATCAGGTGTATGGGATAATAGATATCAGGAGAGACCAGTGTTGTTTCTGAAGCTCCTATCACACCAGAGACACTCAATTCTTTTGTTCTTCTATGAATCTGTTACCCTCCACTACTTCGAGGGCTGGAGCCCCTCTCCTATGAAGACAGGCTGAGAGATTTGGGGGTGTTCAGCCTGGGGAAGAGAAGGCTCTGGGGAGACCTTAGAGCCTCCTTCCAGTATCTAATGGAGGCCTACAAGAGGGACGGGGAAGGACTCTTTATCAGGGAGTGAAGCCATACGAAAAGCGGTAATGGTTTTAAACTGGAAGAGGGGAGATTTAGATGAGAACTTAGGAAAAAATTCTTTGCCATGAGGGTGGTGAGGCACTGGAACAAGTTGCCCAGAGAAGCTATGGATGTCCCATCCCTGGAGGTGTTTAAGGCCGGGCTGGATGGGGCTTTGAGTAACCTGGTGTGGTGGGAGGTGTCCCTGTCCATGGCAGGGGGTTGGAACTGGATGATCTTTAAGATCCCTTCCTACTCTAACCATTCTACGATGCTCTGATACTTGTTGACTGTCTTGCCCATTTACAGAAGAAAAATGACTGAGCTCTCTTATTTGATGACTGTGTCAGGTAAGTAGGGGTTGATTTCCCAGTGTGTTAGTTTTCAGTGTGAGGCTTTGGGGTGCAACCCTAAGCTTACACCTTGACTTTAGTTACAGCCAATGATGAATGTCAAAAGCAGAGACAGGATGGCCAAGAAAGAATATAAACTTGGCCTGCTCCCCTATGTCTTTGAGACTACTTCTCTCCACTTTTGTCAGCAGCTGTCTTTGGGAAAAAATAACAACAATCCGCTTCAGTATTAAAATACTTTTTTTTCTCCTCTCATTCTTTCCTTTCCTGCCCTCAATAGCAATAATATCAGCTCCTTTTTATCAAGCAAGAAGTCACTCAGTATATTTCAAGCTACTGGACCTGCTTTTCGAAAACCTGCTGTAAAGGGAAATTATACGCCAAAGTGAAGCATTTCTGCCGTTAATCATCCAGAGACAGAGTCAACCCTATTTGACTGAGTTCAGTGCCATAATCATAAATACTCTTGCTTTATGACCATGCTAAATTTCTTCACCAGGAGCAAACACGGGCTTTCCCAAGGCTCCAAAACTAGTTGATTCAGCTTTCCTGTGGGCAGAGCTGATTCAACAAGCACATGACAAGTGACAGGTAAGAAAGTTGTGGCTCCTTGTTGGTAGCGAGGGATGTGACTTTTTTTTGTCCTTTCTCCATCTCTGGTTCAGTTTTGCCAGGTGGTGGTAGGACAGCTGCCCTGTCCCAGCTTGGGGCTGGCTGATCACAGCTATCCAGATATTCAAAGGCACCCCTGGATGGTAGATCACAGGCTATTGAGACAGAAACAACGTTGTGCCTTCTGGACAACGTGGGTCATGGCCAAGACCTCTCTGCTGCCCCATTGGATCAGTCTCAAATTCATCCTGCATTAATTGGCCACTCGTCCTATAAGGGGATAAAAAAACCAAAACCAACCTTAAAAGGATCCTCCCAGACCACATGAAGAAGACCTGAAAGGAAGGCAGGTGAGCCCACGGGAATCTAGAAGTTTGTGAGACATTCCAAGGAAATGATGGATCTGGATGTACACAAGGGCATAAGCCTCCCTTCAAAGTGTTCCAGGATGGTCCAGGGGTGATGGGTACCAGCCCCGTTGGTCCATTTACAGGCCAGGCCATATGGACAGTGGGAAGCCTCAGCCCACACAATGGCAAGATGTTGTACAGGCAAAAGATTAAAGAAAAAACAAAAAACAAACATCTGAAAGTGGGTGTATCAGCAAAGAGAAAGTAAAGACCGCAGTGTCGGGGAGGGGAGCAGGCTTGGCATGCCAGCAATGGCATTACAGAGGGAGGGAGTTTCTGGCACCAGTCCATATGACAGAGTAACATCAATATTTGTTTGCTTGGCAAAGACTTTCTTGGTGTAATCAGACCATAAGATCCTGGAAGCCGGCCACACTAATCTACTCATCAGACTCATGGAAGTGGGCAAATGGAGTGGTCCAACCGCTCCAAGCTGATAGTACCGTTTCACATCAGAACCTCCTCAAGATTTACTTATTTAGCAGGTACTCATGCCTGGATGGTAACAAAGACAAAGACACCCTACCCACATCCTCCTGGAGTCCAAATGCTTGTACAGGAAAGGATGGAAAGAAGAATTGCTGACCGAGATGAAAGGCCAGTAAAAATAGGTCCACCCAAGGTGGTGGTATGTTTTGAGCACTACTGAAGATGGCATTGGGAAGGCTGGAAACAAACCTCAGTTCTGTCAGCCTTTTGAGTCATGTTAGGTGATTGGGTGGAAGTTTAGATGGACAATAGAGAGCCAGGCTTGGTTTTAAGATACCAAAACAGTTCCTGTTATTCAAAGAACCCACTCAGTGAGCAGGCATGAGCACAGGAAAGAATTAACGTTGAAAGTAAAAAATAGACAGTAGAAATTTCAGTAAGAGAGGTGAGTCAGTGAGAAGATGGCTTCTCAAGAGAAGCGTGGGAGATATATGCAGCATTTGTTCAAAGTGCCATTTGACAAAACCTTTCTGGCCACAGAGCGAATGTGAATCTGTGTTTACCAGAATGCTCTTGTGATGCCATCCTTCCCCAGCCTTGCAGTCCTTGAGGGATGCAAACACACAGATGACAATGAGGAGGACCCAGAAGCAACACTTCCGGACATTTCTCGCACTGTCAGTCAGAAAGTTACCTCTGAAAGTTTTGGATTTTGCATGACCATTATCCTTGCAGATATTATCCAGTTGTTCCAGTGCTAAGAAGTTTTTCTTCTGTGCAGCAGACATCAAAACCAGCTCCTGACCCAAGCAGTTGGCTGCCAAACGTTGTCTCCCATGGGAAAGAGGTTTGTGATCAGAGATGGTTTTGCTGCAGAAACCAAGAGGTCTCCCACCTTCATTAGCAATGATCAATGTAACATAAATGTGTCGCATGATGCTATCGTTGCCTTGTAGGTCAATAGTCATCTCTAAGGTCAGGTTTGTGCCTCTCCCTGCTGAAAGGGACCTGTAAAAAGGTCTTGGCCATGGAAACTGCAAAGAGCAGCTTTGCAAGATCAGAGGGGGAGTATTTGAAGCTCAGCAGGAAGGGGATAAAGCCCCCCATCTAGAGTTGTCTTCTAGTCTGAAGATGACACCTTTCAGGAGGAAACTTAATTAGAAGTGGCAAAGCAGCAATAGAAAAGCTGGGCTAAAATGGGCAGATGTGGAGAGGACAATTTGTCCACCACCTCTTCCCCAGTTCTGCAGCTTGAGACCTTGGCAGAGATAAAGATCAAGGTCTGTGCTATCCCCCAGTCCCTCCCCTAAGGAACTATGATGATACAGAGCTTCTCATGGTGTCCTTTTTGATGTCGGAAGTGTCGGAAATACCAGGGATGTAATAGGGGTTGGGGGAGACCTCCAGCTCCTTAGCAAGTTTTTCCAGCAGTTTTTCAGCAAATTCTGAATCCTGGTAGATGAAGAGCTCACAGTGTCCCTGCTCCTGAATATTTATGTCCAGGGCACCTCAATCAGCACATATGTGACATCTCAACCAGCACATAACAAAGTGGTGGGAGGGATCAGGGGCTGCCATAGGTGGGTGAAGACACTACACATGTGCCATTTGGTCCAGTAAAGTGGCCTGACTGGGTCATGGGCTGGGGGTAGGTGGGAGAACATGTTAGAGTCACCAGAACCCAGCAGCAAGCTCTAGGAGCAGTGGGGATTTCTTCCTCTAAATGCAACACACGTTGCTGGAGACTCCAGCAGCTGTCTCTTTGCCAGGCGGTTTAGCAGATATCAGATCTCTTAATGGGTACCAGTCCCTTGGGCCAGGCAACAACCAGCCATCTCAGATCATTTACCAGACAGGCCAGGATGTTTTCAGACTGTTCCTGACCAGGAAGTAATTAAGTGTGTTCCTATTTGTATTCTCCCAAGCTTCACTTGTCTGCAAGTGCTTATTAGTTACAGTAGGAGCCAGACAGCATTTTCAGCACCAGCAGCCAGATCTGTATAAAGCCCCAAGGTCCAGTTCAGCTCAAAGACTGGCAATGAGGTATTCCCCAGCCTTCTCTGGAGGCAGCGGGATGCACTAGCCATTAGGCACCAAACTCACGAGGCCACAGAGGTGCTCGAAGCATGGCTGAAATCCACCGATGCTGCAGGCATAGCCCTAAATCCTCCATAGATCTCAGCAGCCTCTCTGCTTAGAGGCAACCTCCTTCTCTCCTGGAGGAGATGCGTGCCCAGTGTTTACCATTCCTCCCAGTCTCTTGGTACTGGGAGCTTGCAGTGGCTTTTCAAGGGAATGCACTCCCTGTAGCATATGGGATGGAGAGGGCAGGTCACTGGCGGTCTGACAGAGGAGAGAGGAGAGGAACTATCTGCAGAAGGAAAAGTGAGGGTGTTCTGGAGGGTAAGAAGAAGAGGGTGATGGTGGAACTTGGAGGTGGAGAAGGCTTCTTAGACAGATGGTATGACCCAGGACAAAGGTTGACATCAGCTCCGAGCAGCGCACATACACAACACATGCCCCGTGCCCCTGCCTACCTCAGGCAGCTTGACTCGTCCTTCCTGGAAGGAGCAGGAGCTGGGATCATGAGTGCAGACATGGCGGTACTTGCACCAGTGACACCGGTAAGGGCTCTCCACGCATGACAGGCACCTGGAGATGGAGAGAGAAAATGTAGTAACTTGGCCAGATAGGGCTTGTCAGTCAAAAGGACAGACTTCGAGGGACTGATAGTGTTTCTCAGTAGGAAATATAGACCAGCAAGCATTGGGTTTGCCATTGTAAGCAGAAGGCCAAGGGTTTTGCACTGATCCAACTCTGTCGGGTCTCATGATGATGTTGGACTTGGCATGGCCTGAACTGGTTGTCACTGTGGCCCCTAGTGCCTCATATGAATTAAATAATTAAGCTTGCATTCATATCATTATATCTATAATAATAATAATTATTATTGTTGCATTTTGGTTGCCGTTACAACTTTCAATCAGATAATGAACAGGTTCTTGGCTTCATACATAAGAGGTGTTCCCCTCTTTGCCCATAACAAAGTCCTGAATGTAACAAAAAATACAAGATCAGAAGGTGGGTGGAAACTGCTTCCTCCAGGATGAACTGCACCAGTGCCCAGGGAGCTGTGAATACATCATGAGAAGGTGGTGGGTGGAGTGGTGCCCGTGAAGAGGAGTCCTTGTACACCAGCAGTCCTAGGTAGCTAGTCCTCCAACACACACATGATGGGATGCACCAAGGCCAGAAAGCCAAGAAAGAAGCAGGAAATTTTCTCCCGCTGTGTCCCAAATCATAGAATCATAGGATGGTTACAGTTGGAAAGGACCTTAAAGATTATCTAATTCCAGCCCACCTGCCATGGGCAGGGACACCTCCCACCAGACCAGGTTGCTCAAAACCCCATCCAGCCTGGCCTTGAACACCTCCAGGGACGGGGCATCCACAACTTCTCTGAGCAACCTGTTCCAGTGCCTCATCACCCTCACAGCAAAAAATTTCTTCAAAGTATCTAATCTAAATCACCCTTTTTCCAATGTAAAACTGTTACCCCTTGTCCTATCACTACACATCCTGACAAAGAGTCCCTCTCCGTCTCTCCTGTAGGCTCCCTTCAGATACTCAGGCTTATTAATGTGAGTTATGCCCAGGGTGGTGAAGCTTCTGCAAATGTATTAGCTCTATTATTTTTTTATTTTTTTTTTTAATCTCAACAAAAATGTAAAGACAATTGCAGTAGTTGCTCAGGAAGCAGAGGGCGTGTTTAGGGAGTCACCTAGACGGGGTGTAGGAAAGGGTCATTCCCTCTGTCTCGCAAGATTTTGCTCTCCTATGCCCCACAGACCCTGTAGAGTGAGAGCTGCAAACACCTTTCCTGGCTGTGTTACAGCACTGGCTTATACCTACATTACTCTTTTTTATTTTATTTAATACGATATCTGCTCACCAGCAAGCAAACTGAGCCATAACGAGCTCTTTGCACAAAACAAAGAGCGGATGGTAGCAACTCCTGATCACTCACACTGTTGGAGGTCTACAGGCAGCTGCAGGCTCTGAACTACCTTGGAGGGGACTTGGAGGGGTGGAAATTTTCCTGGCCCTTATGAGCCACTGGGTTTTTAATGGGCAGGAATGAAAAAAAATTGCCTCCAGTAGAGCTTAGCTGAGCCCAAGAGGCAGACGCACACCTTCTCCCCCGTCTATGTGAAATCTTGCTCAACTCAAATCCACTTTCAGCTCTGGTACAGCGAGCTGTTCTTCAAATTGGTAACAAGTGCTTGCTCTGATACATCAAATTAAAAATGGATAGTGTATTATAGTTTG
This sequence comes from Thinocorus orbignyianus, assembly GCA_013400375.1. Taxonomy (NCBI): domain Eukaryota; kingdom Metazoa; phylum Chordata; class Aves; order Ciconiiformes; family Thinocoridae; genus Thinocorus; species Thinocorus orbignyianus. The sequence goes on along the minus strand of VXBW01001239.1, from coordinate 554,600 downwards.
TCAAGTAAGAAACCAAAACATGCCATAAATATTTAACACCACCATCTCTCCTACTCTCCCCCCAACACTTGCTTTCTGACACTGTTTGTCAAAGCAGCAGGAACACGGAAATAGGATTTGCCTCTCCTTGTGAATTGCTGAGCCGCAGTAATTATCTGCTTTTGGCACTTCTGATGGCTCAGTGGTGGGGACAGAGCAGCTCAGCCTTGCTCAGGGGTGGATCAGCCTGCTGGAAGAGCATCTTTCTGCAGAAAAGCTACAGACCCACTCTGGTGGAGTAGCTCCTGAGCTGCCCTGGGTGTCAGCTAAACCCCAGGAGAATGGGGTAGAGGGCAGGAAAGAAGCTCGCGGGATGGAAAAGATGGTTTTGAGGGAATTATCTGGGTGTTCCCTTCTCAGTTCACAGCATGCAGAAACTCCTGTCTTTCTAGATCTGAGGGCCCAAGATCATACTAACCACCTGTGGCAGGCTCCTGTCAGTGGGACTGACAGCATGGATGAGAGTTGGAGTTGAGTATGTGTGGGCAGGATCAAACCATCCACAAATAACTGCTTACTAGGAAGATGAAGTGGTCATTTGCTGAGGTCATGACTCACTTTTGACTGCCTTCCCTGCCAAACTCCCACTGATGTGATGCTCCTCTGCTTGAGGGACACATGAGGATGTACCACACCCCAAGTCAATGCCTTCCCTCCAAGAATGCTCATTAACAGGCAAAAGGTCGCTACACTACTCTTGGTCTTCCCAGGAGAGATCCCACCATGCTCACCATCACCCAGATGACCTTGTACCACACCCTGACCCTTGGTCACCTCCACACCCAACCAGCTTCCTGAGGAACATGTGCCCCAGACAACAGTGGGTTCTGCAACAATCCCAGGCGTGGAATGAAAAGCAGGTACCAAAAGAAATGAACATACGAGTTGTGAACGCTGCAGTTGTAGAAGACGAAGCTGGTGCTGGCAAAGGTCATACCCGTTTCCTTGGACTTGAGCTGAAGCTGAACAATGTGATGGTCAAAAAAAAAAAACAAAACAGACACATCAGGGTGGGACTTCTTTATTGGCCTAGTTAAGCCCTGTTGGCCGTGACACCAGTCTGAACCTGGAGCTATCCCACAGTACCTTGACTTGTCTATCCTCAACAGCTGTAGGAAGTGCAACAAAATCCTTCTAGAGCCTAGTTCTCCAACTGGTTCATCTACCCCCCTCTTATGGTCCTGGCATGATGGAATATGTCTTCATCACTGGAAATTACTGTACCCATGAGCAGAGTCTGGGCTGGATGATGATGACAGGTCTAGACCATACCTTACAAATTAAAAGAATATGGTGACTCATGTTATCAAGTAGCAAAGCTAAGCTCAAAGACACAATGCAGATGTCTGGAATTAGGTGGCCATAAAAATGTCCTGGTTCATTTGTCCCCAGAAGGAAGAGGCCTGTGGAAGATTTGACTGCTGGACCCAAGTATTGGTGGCCTGTGCACACACTGCCTGAAGGATAAACGTACCTGCTTTCCTGAGGGGATGAAGAAAGATCTACTTTCTCCTCACCCTCAGGGTCCAATATCTGGACAACATGTCTGAAGGTCATCTCCAGATCCCACCCTCAGAGAGAGGTTATACTTTGATAAAACAGGCTGGAGGAATGAGCAAGGAGGGTAGGCAACATAACAGGGTGGGCAGGGTGGTGGCTCCCTATCTGCAGCCTGGGAAATGTTGATGAAAAGGGAGATTCCCACAAGAACAGAGAGATTCCAGGTTAACTCACCCCGTTTACCCCAAGGTCCATTCACCTAAGATTTTGGCTACAAAGAATGAAGCTCAGCATGAGGGACATGCACAAGCCATCACGCTTCCAGAAAGACTAACCCATTTCCATAGCAGACCCACTCATTGCAAAACCTGCATTTCAGCTCCTACACAACATCTCCTCATCCTCTTTCTGACCATTGCCATACCGGGCAGTCAACCGGTACCTCTTCCCACACAGACAAAATCCCTAATCAGAGCGTATCAGCTGCGGGCAATGAGTGGGTATAGCAATTTGGTAAGGAAGGGACCCATGTTTAATTCAAGACTTCAACGTGGCCAGCCCCTATCACCTCTATTATCTTCCTCCTCACCTGAAAGATTCATTAATCAATCAGGCTAAAGCAAACTTGACAATTTGTCGCTGTGTGCACTTGCATGCACCCTCGCCCACCGACAGGCGCACACATAACACACGCACACAGACACCACACACTTCACTAAACACATTTTGCTGCCAGTGCTCGACTCTGCTGCCCATCTGCTGCCGCCGGCTTTGACAGCTCTGTTAACCGCTTCATATTTAACAACTTTGCCAGCGTCTTGCATATATTTTAAAACAGGATGCGAGGGCTGGATGGCTCCAGGGATCAGATGTGCTACAGAGCTGCATATAGAATCACGGAGTTGTCAAGGTTGGAAGGGAACTTTCGGATGGAGTCCAATCATCAACCTAACACTAGCAAAAAACATCACTAAACCACATCCCTCAGCACCACGTCTGCCCGTCTTTTAAATATCTCCAGGGATGGTGACTCAACCACTTCCCTGGGCAGCTTGTTCCAATGTTTGAAAACCTTTTTGGTCTAGAAATTTTTCCAAGTATCCAATCTAAACCTCCCCTGGCACAACGTGAGGCCATTTCTTCTTCTCCTATCTCCTCCTATTTGGTTCAAATCCAGCTTCTGGCACTATGCATGGAGGACTTGGTCCTTGCAGAATAGTGGAGCACCAGCTGCTGAAGTTGATACAAGCCGCAGGTGCCCAGCTTCTCTGGAAACCATACTTCATGAAAATCTCTCTGTCTTGTCCTGACTCCAGGTTCTAGTGCTATTTTTGTTTGGTGGCTGAATACAACCTGGTCTGGGACAGATGTTCATAGAAAGGCAATAGTTTCTGGCATCTCTCTTGGTAGGCAAACATGACTGATGATAACTCAGTGGGACCTGAAAGTGGCAACAGCCCTTTGAGGGCTTGTTTTAGAGCTGCAATGCAGCTGTGGGCAGCATGGGGAGAGCAGAGATGATGGTGACAGTTTGTGTCACTTCATTATCCGTGGCCTGAGGATCCCCAGAGACAAACTTTACCATAAGATTTCACAAGAAACCAAGGACAAAAATAGCAGCACCCTTTCTGCGCCTCTTGAGGTGATCAGCAGGGTCAAAGTTTTTATATCAAGTCCCTGCAAAGAACCTCAGGTGCTCTTGAAAGAAACTAGAAAAGTTGTTTGAAAAGGGAAACAAAAATGGCAGGAGGCTGAGGGGTGAGGGGCATCCTTGGAGACCATGTTGGGAGTTATTTCGATGCTGGACCACTCTGGGAGAGGGAACCAGTAACAAACTCAGAACAGCTGAAGGTAATAAAGGCCAGGGACAGGGACAAGGAACTGATCATACGGGTTTAAATCCAGGAGAGCAGGACAAAATTACAGACAGGACCATTCAGGTCTGCAGGACTTTCTGGCTGCTGCAGAGGACAGGTGGTGATGAGAGCATTCACAGCCTCATTCCCTGGCTTGTATAAGACCAGCCTGGGCAAAAGGTGAGCGAATATCCCACATTGTGTCTTGTCTTTGCTAGATATATGTAACTGCCACTCGGTGGCAGTCTGAAAACACACACTATCACACATCCAAGCACCTTAACGCAGGTAGCGGTGGTGCAGCAGAACGCTCGCACACGTGTGCACACAGAAACAACTCATAGTACAAGCACCCAACACAGTCTCCCACCTACTCCCTGTGCTTTGAATACTCTATCCCCAAGTTCTCATGAGCCAAACTCTGCTTTGGGACAAAGCAGGTGGAGATACACAAGGGTGTGAGGTGAGGACGGAGGAGCTATGGGATACCCACCATTCTCTGTGATGATCTGGGGCACCTCTTTAGCAGCTGGCGAGATGCATTGGATCTGACTGCCCACCACCAAGCCGTCCATCTCCGAAAGGTCCTCGAAGGTGCAATTGACTCCTGCTGACAGCTCAGGGACATTGTAGGTCTCCAAGACCAGCTGCAAGCAAAGAGGGAGGGAGGGAAGAAGAGATAGGGGAGGAAAAAAAAAAAAAAAAGACAAAATACTAAGCCGAACAACAGAGCTGGGTCAGCAGGAGAGAATTACACTGGAGAGGTTGGACAAAGAGCCTCTTGCTAGAGAGAGCATCCTCCTTCAACAGAAAGCAGCGATTCAGGAGAGGGATGTGTGTGTGGAGGGGGAAAGGGATGAGATGTTGATGCCGACACAAGTGGTAGGTGGCTATGCAGGGACAACGGCACTGCATCCCAGTGCTGGCTGGGTCAGTGGAGAGGAGGGAGTGCTCACTATCTGTCATGCAAGTGTAAGGTTAGGCAGGGAGTCTTTTGGGGCCAGCTGTGAAGACTTGGGCTTTGGTGGCCCCAAGGCACGCGGTTTTCTGAGGAAGGTGACTACTACTCACAAGAGGCACTCTGCAGACTACAGAGAAACTGTAGCGCTCCAGTCTAACTCTCTACGGCCTGCTCTCCTAGCATCAGCAGATGGGGGGAGCGCTCTGCCACCAAGTTCCTGTGTAAGGAGAGTCTAGTTACAGCCTTCAGTCCACCACAAAGAAACCATGTCTCTTAGAGGCACAGCAAACCTCTCCTGCCCATCCCACCAAAGAAGCAGTAAAGCTGTGAAGGAGAAATTTGTAGAATCATAGAGTAGTTTGGGTTGGAAGAGGCCATAAAGATCATTGAGTCCCAACCCCTCTGCCATGAGCAGGCACATGTCCCACTAGACCATGTTGCTCAAAGCTCCATCCAACCTGGTCTTGAACACCTCCAGAGATGGAGCACCCACAGCTTCTCTGGGCAACCTGTTCCAGTGTCTCACCACCCTCACAGTAAGAATTTCTTCCTAATATGTAGTCTAATTTTCCCCTCTTTCAGTTTAAAGCCATTCCCGCTCATCCTATCACTCCATTCCCTGATCAAGAGTCCCTCCCCATCTTTCCTGTAGCACCCTTTAGGTACTGGAAGGCCATTACAAGGTCTCCCTAGAGGCTTCTATTCTCCAGGCTGAACAATAATGACAGCTACTGGCATTGCTATGCCATTGACCATGATCATGAAGGAAAGGAATCTCATGGCTTGTTTCCACCACATTTCGAAGACATTCATGCTGCTAACTTCCCAGACCAACTAAGGTCCTTCACTACTGCTTTCCATCATTGAGGGTCCTGCCCAACCCACTAGATCATGTCTTAACACAAAGAGGCATCTCAGGGTACTTCTAGCCCCTGCTGATGACCTATGAGTTAGTATAAATTCAGAGGTTTTGTGACCAACCATTAAAGGCAACTACTTGATGCAGGCACAAATGCAGCCGCTCTCCACACTTGCCTCCTCCAGGAGCTAGCTGAGGCCCCATCTGAGGTGACAGTCACTAAAAAGATACACAAATGCATGCTGATGTGTTGTTTCTACCAGCACAAAGAAGAGAGGAGGTCAGTCCAGGTGACAAAACAGAAGAGGATGATAACATAACACAATGGGTACTGCTCTCCCTCTCCCACACTGCATTTTCCTCATTTAGGGAAGGCTTGGAGATGTTCACACCAGGTGTCACTAGGAAGAAAGGCTGAGTAGACCAGCCTCAGCCCTGGCTGACGTAAAGCTTTTTGGGAGTATGCTCATTTTTTGGGCAATGGGAATGGCAACAGGAAAAGGTAACTATTTTTTGGTCTTGGATGGGGAGTAGGAAAAAGCTTTGGTTATTTGGATGGATTTAGCAGTCAGGCTCATTAATGCACTGCTAGAAATGGACAAGGGGAAACTAGTCCAGTTAACAAATATTTCTGTCTGAGCATGGATGATGCAGAATGAAGACGTGCCATGCAGAAGATGACACCAATGGACAGAGCAGTAGTGCTTGGCAACAGACATCACGAGCCAGTGCACACTCTAAATAGACAAGAAGTCCTACATCCCACATGTCTGCTCTGGAGCTGCTTTTACAAGGGAAGAAAGCAGCCTTCTCCCAGCAGGTATCTCTTCTCAGAGATCCACAAGCAGTCCTGGACTGAAACAGGCTCAGATACAATTTTCCGAGTCTCTGTTAGTGCTCAAAGTCTAAAAGATTGTCTGGCTGCACAGATACCTTCTCTGCCTTCATGGACAAAACCCGAAAATCATTGACCCTCTGCTAGAACCCAAGTGGGACTCAGTAAGGACACCAACAGCAACTTGTTCACTGGTGTCCAAGAGGCTATCTGTAGTGGCTGTGTATGAGGTGGGACACCAGTCTGTCTGGGACTGGGCTGAGCCTCCCATTGAAATATTCATGCAGGTTATGGTTATTGGGTGACAGTCAGATGACAGCAACTTCTGATCCCAGCAGCTCTGGGTTGACTTGCCCTGCCAGAGTAACCTAGAGGTAAAGGTCTTTTATTCTGTTATCAATTTCAATCGCCCTGAGCCAGCTAGTCCCCCAGGATTTATTCTAACATGAAAGAATTCAACAACTACTGAGAGAATAAGAAAAAGAAACCTTGAACTCCCAGAAGAACAAAGGACTCAAGATGTCTCAGATCAGTTTTATTTGAAGCCTAGGAAAGTAAAGTCACAGCAAAGTTAAGAGGCTGAAACAAAGCAGCAATGGTTGGACATGCAGGCTTTGAAAGGCTGATTTCATTAGCCCTGCAGAAAACCTAACACTCCAAAATCTGTCACCTGGAAGATGTCTGGCAGCTGCATCTTGAGAAACACTATTTACAACTTTCAGGGTACCAGGGTAGTGAACAACTCATCCAGAGATGGTATTTTGAGGACTGAGTTATCACCTTAATTCCAGCCCAAACTAGTACAGTGAGAAGGATAGAGCCCTAGTGGCCTGAACGAAATAGGTCTCTGCCTCTTTTTCAGAGGATGTTGGGATCTCACCACATAAAGATACTGCTGTCATGAGTCAGGAGATAGAACCCAAACTGGTTAGATCTCCAACAGAGGTTTCTTGTCTCAAGGCCGGAAAATGATCAGGATCATCTACTGCTCTACCAGCATTCACCATGTGGCTTTGTTGGCTGGTGACTTGAGTAGCTTGAAGGCATGAAGGCTAAACTTTGTGCTGAGGAAGGTCGCAAGAGAGCATGAACCTTGGCCACCTTACGTTCCTCTGCATAGCAGCCTTCGTCTCCAATCTGTATACTCAGTGCTGGATCTCCAGCAGGGTAAAGTTCTCGGCAGGTTAAGAAAGACATATTTCCACCCAAAGTGATAGAAATTTGGAGCTTATTGAAATAAAATGTGATATTCTTTACTTGTCCTCATCCTAGAAGCTCATTTCATTATTTCATCATACTGTCCCTTGCCTAAAGCCCATGCCCAGCCTTACTCAAAACCCTCTCCCAAGTAAGAAACTACACTGTGTGCACACAGGAATTGCAGGGCACAAAGTCCCTTGAAACCTGTCCCCAGCTCCTCACAGCAAACAAGGAAACCTCTTTCACTCTTCTAGACAGGGCATAACTAAAATGTCCTCCCAAGGCAAATCTTTCTCTCTATACCAGGAAAGTTGCTAGGAAAGGTAATGGACTCAGGAGAACCATGTACATGGAGCTGCCAGTTCTTCCCTCCCTCTTGTGCTGAACCCAAGTGACACATACCTGGGTCTGTCAAACTACATGAGTAGATTAAACCTGAGGGGGACAAGGATTAATGTTCCTCACCAATACGTTGTACTGGGAGACGGAGATGTTGTTGGGATGCACGGTAAGCCGAACGCACTGCTTCATCTCCGAGGCGAATCTCCGAGGCTCGCTGGAGCGTTCGCATCGCTCCTTCCTCGTGCACCTGAGCAAATGGTAACAGAGAGGGACAGAGTTAACAAAAAACCAGGCTGGAAGGGTGAGGACAAATCTCTGACATGGAAGGAGCAACGGTTTTGGGTGGAAAGTCAACCTTTGGGACCGCGATAGCTAGAAAACCACACTCATGACCTGGAGTGCTCTGACTCTGGTGTTAGTGGCTATGGGATCACTCAGTTGGATCACTGGACAGTTCCAAGGACACCATGGAAGGAGCAAGGTGTGTTGGGTGAAATCCCCATCACTTGGGTAGGATGCAGAGCTCTAGAGATGCTCTCTCTCTCTATTCACATCACCAGTACATCATAACCTCTCCCTGGCAGTCCAGAAAACTGTCCTGTCCAAGGACAGTGGGACATCTTACACTAAGATGTCCTTTTAGAGTAAACGGTGCATAGTCCATGCTCTTTGATTTTGCTGTGGTCCTTCTGGGCTGCTGGTAGCTCTCTGGAGGGGCAGCTTACCAACCCATTGCCTAGAGGCTGCTAAGTAGTCCCAGGCAGGTTGAGGGATTTTTTGGCATCTGGTTTGAAAGGGCCTGACTGGAGGTGCCCAGAGTTGAATTTTTAAAAGTCTGGTGCTCCCAATTAGTGAGAGTTCAGTGAAATTGATGGGTGTATGGCACCTGGGTTGCACAAGCTCTAATTATCATTGTCTCCTGTCTCACCTGTTCCGTGTGAACACAAGCCAGCAATGTGAACTGGCAGCAATATGTCCTGTTTCAATCCAGATTTGCATGTGCTTAGCAGAAAACACATCTGCATTTTACTCCACATGCATTGCCAAGGCCATCACTTCAAGGAAGGAAGATGTCTGCCTAGAAATCCACAGGGTTAATACAAAAGGACAGCTCCAACTGCATGCCAATTACCTTTTGCCATTAAGCTAATGTTATGGACTTGCACAGGGTGCCTTCAATGGATTTTGTTATTAGCAGTGCTATTACCCCCCATTAAAATCAGCTATAAAGACTAAGTGTGGATGTTAAATTATTCACCCACTCCCAGACTTCGGAGTCTTAGTTGTGAAAGGAGGTGGCTGGTCCAAGATCACCCCTCAATGTCCTTGCTCCCTGGAGCAGAGATGGTGCCTATATGTGTGGGGATTTGCAGATAGGGATCTAAGGCAACACATGCAAAAGCCATTCAAAACCTACCCAATTTATGGCTGAACTTGAATATTTCATAGCTTGGAATCTGGCCCAAAACTTTAGGGCTTGGCTTCTTTTAGATTAGATATAGATATTATAGATTAGATGAGATATTAGGAAGAAATTCTTTCCTGTGAGGGTGGTGAGGCACTGGAACAAGTAGCCCAGAGGAGTTGTGGCTGCCCCAACCCTGGAGGGGTTCAAGGCAAGGCTGGATGGGGCTTTGAGTAACCTGATCTAGTGGGAGGTGTCCCTGCCCATGGCAGGGGGGTTGGAACTTGATGATCTTTAAGTTCCCTTCCAACTCTAACCATTCTATGATTCTATGATTCTATAACTCTAACCATTCTATGATTCTCTGTAGTGGCTGGCACTAGGTAAAATGAGCACCCTCAATTTCAAACTCAAATTGCCCCTTCTTTCTGGCAGGGGAAAGTTTTGTATTTCCAGTCGCTGTAATCATAAAGGGGTATCTCTGCCATTCTCGGCACGCTCTCGGTTTGCTTTGCAGATTTGAGAGAGCAAGAGCAGCATTGCAGCTCCCGCTCTCCGTTCCCTGGGAGCCTTCATCCCATTAAGTCCCCTTTAGCGCTGCCGCATGCTGGATCAGGAATTTTAAACATGTAGTCTCCAGAGGGTTGGATGGACAGACGATTAACTACTCCCCAAACTGTTAAGTCCCCCATCGCGGAACGAAAGCCACGGCAAAATGCAGACCTGAGATTTTTGTAAGCGTTTCTATAAAACAAATAGACACAGCAATCCCATCAAAGCTCCACAGGGCGTGGGAACTCCTCTCCTGGAAGGAAACCCTTTTGGGCTCGGTGTCAAAGCACAAGTGCCCAAATTCTTCAAGGTGTCCCGCTACTTCCCATTTATTTCCTCTGGCTGGAGCACAACAGAAATGTCCTGATTTTCTAATATTAAACGGGCAGATACTCAGGCTCATTTCAAGTGTAATAGCACAGGAGGTTGCAAACACATCCAGCACGTTAGCACAGGAGGACAACACATGGGTACAGGTTAAGCATCTCGAAATGTGGTTTATATTCCCGGCCCCACCACTGAGCAGGAATATAACAATCAGCATCTTACCTTGCTGTTATACAGCTCATACACATTTAAGACATGTAACTCTTCAGATCAAAACTTAGCTCTATATTAGGCCAATGAGCCTTGCAGCATTGATATCTGTTGTAAGGTGTCTTGCTGCCCAAACAATGAAATGATGAAAAACTAAACCATACTAAACCTGGTTTTAATATAATGTTAAGGTTGCAGTGTCAGCCCCTCAGGAATTAGACTGAAAGGAGCTTCTGCATCCCTAAATCTGCTCCCTGCACTGACACGCTGCAAGCCAGACTTTAATTACAGGATCACACATTATTATTACTTTTTTCACAGGTGACCTCAATTCTGCCAATTCCTAACTTTTGACTTTCACTGTCTGACTTCTTCAGTGCAATTTCTCAATTTAAAACAAAACTGGGGGGTAAAAATCCCCAAAACACCCAACTGTGTCTGGTGCTGGAGCGTGATGATGAGGGAGCTCTGCCAAGCTGTAGCAAGCTGAGCTGAGGTCTGGGTCACCCACAGGATTCAGAAGCTCAAGTCAACATCACAGCCCCCTTCCTTGAGTGGGCAGCTTAATTCACCCCAGGTAACTGACCCCAGCTGCCGCATAAATCAAGACATGAATAAAGAGGGATGGAGACACCTTCCAGTGGGTTTTGTGGGTTTGTCTGTGCAGAAAGGAGTGATGGAGGCTTTTCTCCAGAGCCTTTTGGTTTTCCTTGTCTCTTCCTTGACCACCTTATCTATCCTGAGCTGGAGTATGTGGATGTCACCAGGCTCTCCCAGGTGTCTGCTCAGCCCCTGCAACTGAGGGTCTTCAGGGGTGAAATGCAGTGGATCTTCAGGGGAGCAGAAAAAGATACAGATCTGTCATACAGTAACCTTCTCCCACCAGTCTTCCCCTGCACTGCCTAAAATCTTTTGCCCTGCCCCAAAAGTTGGGGAGGGAACCAGCAGGGAAAAATTGTTTCAGTGTGTATAAAGTGAAGTGTTGCCCTTCAATACTCCAACCCCTGAATAGTGTTGGCTGAAACACAGACATAAATATGGCAAAAGACCCAGGCGCTGAAGGTAGCTGCCCAGAGGGGACATTGCAGCCCAAAAAGTAACTTCAGCAATTTCTAAATAGAGACAAATGAGACTTTTAATAAATAAGTACTTCCAGGCATTAAATGCCTGCCTTAGAAAAGTGGTCACCTGGAAGGCAGCTGCCTGCACACAGCAGCTGGACTGTGAAAGGGATAATGAAATATCCCAAGCCCGACTAATCATTTTGGTTGTCTCTGTTCGAGAGTCAGTGCATACTCAGGGCCCTGAGAGATTGCGGTGACTCTGCCGCACTCTCATCTGGTGTGTCTATTACGGCTTATGCAGAAGGAAAAAAAAAAATATTACCTTGTACTGCCAATAACTCTTTCACTTTAATAAAATATCAGTGACTCTAACGTGCTGGGTCTGTCAATATGCCGAGATCACTTTCCACTGCCATATAACCTAATTTAGTGCTATTCATGCTATAATTAGCTGGTGCGTAACTCCCACCCAGTGGCATCGCGTTACACTTAAGACACCTAAAAGAGCATATTCCGCTCCTGAGCTTATTTGCATAAGATTATGGTGTAGACATGGCACTTCTCTGTATGTCTTAATAACACCTGCTATTTCATTATCAGCTGCACCTTTAACAATTGCAAGAGTCCTGCTTCCGTCCAAACCATTAACGCAAACACTGAGAAACTGGTCTTGCCGTTGAACCATGAGGAATGCTATTTCCTCCTCATCTCCCATTAAGAATAAATACTGCTAGCGCTAACCCTCCGTTCACCATCCACTAACCAATTATTTTAATAATGTTAAATTAATACTTTGCGCTTCCATAGCATCTCTCATCTGAGGATCTCAAAGGGCTTTGCCTGGAGCTAATTAAACTTCATGACACCTCTGTGAGGTTGAAACACCACCACACAGAGACGGGGAAGTGAGGCACAGTGATATGCATGTCAGAGAGCAGAGCAAAGCCCAGGTCTCCTGAGGATGAGATGAAGACCCCAGTTTGGGACCCAAGAGATCATGGTTAAATCCTAGGACTGCCATGTCCAATCTCCCCCGGGAGAGAGACTGTTTGTCAGGAAGTGTAGTGATAGGACAAGGAGGAATGGTTTTAAATTGGAAGAGGGGAGATTTAGATTGGATATTAGGAAGAAATTCTTTGCTGTGAGGGTAGTGAGTCACTGGAACAGGTTGCCCAGAGAAGCTGTGGATGTGCCCCATCCCTGGAAGTGTTCAAGGCCAGGCTGGATGGGGCTTTGAGGAACATGGACTGGTGTGAGGTGTCCCTGCCCATGGCAGGGCGGTTGGACCTCAATGATCTGTAAGGTCCCTTCCAACTCTAACAATTCCATGATTCTATGATCTGGGACCTAAAGCAACATACTGGGGCCCATTCTGCAAACACCGTCTGCAGAGGGGTAAGGTGGAAGCACCTCTGCAACAAGATGCTAGGGGTTCTTCTGCCTCAACTAGTGCTTGGTCAAACCAAGCACAGACTCACTCCACTACCTCCATGGTTTGTCCATAAAAGTTCAAGGTTAGGAAGGTTAATCAGAAATCTTTGGAGAGGCTGAGCACAGATCCAAGACCACCATGCACCTGGGAAGACCAAGATACAAGGGTCAAGTGGGGTTCTCCTCCACCTGCAAACTCTTTGTTTTCCCTGTGCACAGTGTGGAAAACAGATCATCTTACTTTAGGGTTTCCAGCCTAACAGAAGGCATGTATGCCATGTGCATGCTTTCATAGAATGGACCTTTCAGACCATTTAGTCCAACCATCAACATCTTTGCCTCTCAGAGATGACATATCTCCACCATCCTGTTGTAGAAAAAAAACATCAACTGACAAAAACACACCCAAAAAGCCAAAACCCACTATCTTAATTTTCATTTTGTGTCTTTTGGGCTTTTGTTTCCTACATGCCCAACATAGTGAGGGGTCCTGACCCTTGCTGCACTCTCATCATACAGTCCTGCACACCTTTATTCCCATCCCATCTCATCAATTCACCCTGAAGAGTCACTCTTGTACTTCTCTGGAACATTGCACCTCCCCTTCCTCCCACCTTGGGGTTGTGTCTTTGCCATCCAGACCTCATGGGACCTGGACTAATGGTTGATAAAGCTGCTGTGATCACAGCTTCTGCAGGGTATGGAGTTTTGTTCAGGAGGCTGAAGGTGACTGAAATAGGAAGATGTCTTCTGACCATGCAGGGGTTAAGGATGGGGGGAAGAAATGGGGAAAATATGCTGTTTGCAGAGAGAAGGGAGCAGGGGAAATGTGATGCCAAGAAGTGTTATCTGAGTCCATCCCTCATGAGAGCAGTGAGGCGGGACAAGTGACTCCAAGGGGAATATTTCTCTGCCCCTCCTACGTCTTGTCCATCTCTCCATTCCAGCACTGCCTGAAATGTCTGAGTTTCCTTTGGGAGACTCCTGATCTCTTACAAGAGGGAAATGAGAAGAAGGGGCTAGTGTGCTCTCCTCTACAAAGCAGGGTGCTCAGATGTTGGCAGAGATGCAGATGCCCTTAGGACCTGACCCAGAGCACCCCTGCAGCTCCTATTTCTTGCACCAGGATGGAGACACACACTGCACTGAGAGCAGTACTCTCCCTGGCTTTTCAAACTACTTTGGAGCCCCATGAGCTTTTCCTTCAGTCATACCTGCCAGAAAGGCAGCCCTGGTATCGCTTGTGATGGCAAATAAAATGCACTTAAAAGGCACAATGGCCCTTGTGCCTGGCCTTTGTAGTAGTAATTATTTTCCAAGACATGCAAAACCCTGATAAGATCACACAGTGAGTTTCTCTTGTAATTTGGATTTGCAGGGTTGGGGATGTTCAGCTGCTCCACAGACCCATGCAGTGCCCTGGGGCCACAGGGCTTTGGGGAGAGATGGAAAGTTGTTCTGCTAATTCACACCATTAGCCATATCTGGTGGTCCCTGCTGGAGACCAAACTAACTGACACCCCGAGCAGACAAAATAGGCAGAGATAAATAGTCCTAGGAAGAGAAAGCCAAGGAGGAAGTTCCTGTAAACCTTTTTTCTCCTCTTTTCTTTTGTGGGTAGGTGGAAATAATGCAGTCACATGAATAGCATGTAGTCCTGACTGAACCTTTCTTGTTTATATCCATAGCTGTTGAAAATGGAGAAGATTTTGATTCTCTGTTTTCTTCTTTTCTTTTTCCCCCTTCATTTTCCCAGAAGCAGACTAAAGGATCCAACTATTCTATTTCACAAAAAAAAAAAAAAAAATTAAAAAAAAAAGTCAGTTTTCTGGCAATGGAAAAGGTCTTATCTGTAATTTTGTCAATTAAAACCAATTTTCAAGACAAAAGAGTGATGATTGGATGTCATCAGACATTTTTACTCAGAACAGAGGGGCTTTTTTTTACAAATGGCAATTAGTGCATTATACATTTTCTTTATTCAGAAAAAAATTAAAATCTTACCATTAAAAAAAAGAAAAAAAAAAGAAAAAAAAAGAAATCCAAGAAATAAAATCCAAACAAATTAAACCCTTTTGGAGAAGTCTTACAATTTTTTTTAACTTTTTTTTTTTCTTTTTAACTCTTCTTGCATTGCAACATTCATAATCTGGCCAGTGAGCTGGGCTCGCAGGGAAGACAAGGGATGTGAAGCATCTCTATTTGATGCCAAAGGATGGGGGGAGCAGCATCAGAGACAGCTCAACGGTTTGGGTCGGCTCAGCAGACTGAAATGATACCCTTCCACCACCTCCAAACAGGTAATTTACAGGCATCACTGTTTCGGAAAAGGTTTTGACATTTCAGCTTTCCTTTCTGATTTCAAACGGTGACATTTCCTGCAGGGGACAAATTCACTCACCCTGTGACAAAATAATCACAGTCACCCTTTCCTTACACCTTCCCACCAGAGCTGGTAAACTCAAGGTGGCAGGTGGAAACCAGTGTACACCCCATTCACACCAGCAAGGACAAGCCACCAGGGCAGCATGTGACATTTTAATGGGACACAGCCTCAATGCTGGGATTTGCCTCCCCAATCTGTTCATTGCTCGACATTTTATTGTGGTCTGAGGTCATTCACACCAAGGTCTTCAGCTTGTGCAAGCTGGAGTTGTTGCCCCATCCCATCGCATTCCTAACCCCTTTCCATTTCTGTGTTTTTGTGCTTGGACACAGTTTGCCCATGCTTTTATGATGTCTCTTCAGCTCTTTCCTTTAAATTCACTCATCTTTTGTTCCTCTCTTCTTCTCAAGTTGTCTGTCTGTCTCCTTGAATCTTATCACAAAGGTTGTCATGTGTCTCCCAGTCTCCTCATGCCCAAGCAACAGGAAATAGGATATGGGAAAAGAGAACATGGGCCTGGGTGGAGCTGGAATAGGGAGACAGGGAGAGGGAAGGAAGGTGGGGACGAAGGGAGCAGAATCCAAGTTACACATCCCAAGATTCTCATGAGGACAGAGATGTACAGGACTGGTGTGAACATGCCCATGGTCCAACCTACAAATGCTCTCACCCCTTCCCATGCTTCATGATCTGACCTTTCCACCACCTCCAGCCTTCTCTTTGCCCAGGTATATTCAATAGACACATTGAAGGAGAAAGTTCAGGAAAATTCCTGCGGAGGAAGGGAAAGGGTATGAAGGGAAACTTTCAGGGAAATCCTATTTAGGTCTCAATTTGAAGACCCTGGGGAACCCAGATGGTCTCAGCCGTCCTGGAGCCAGATGGGGCAAGTGACACAGATTTTCTATTTCTTCAATCTCTTCATCTCCAAGGGGAAATCTGAAGTTTTCCAGCCCAGCAAGAGCCCATGGTGATGCAGGCTGCACTTGCAGTTGGCTGGCATAGGTCAAACTGAAGAGGTTCCCCGAGCTCAGCACAGACAAATAAACTGGGAATCTGAAATCTAGTGGGGGGTGCAGGCATGGCCCAGTAGCGGTTTTCCTTGCCCCTGAGAGGAAGAAGCATTTCCTCCAAAATGAAATAACAGGAAGGATGGCTGTTCCTCAAAGTCTTCAGTCTTGTACCACACCAGTATTTGTGTCCTGAGTAAAGCTGGGGCAGGCTGCAGAGCCTGGGAGGTGACATGGGGACTTCTGTCATTGCCGTATCACTTGGGTTTTCCTCTCTCTTACACAAAGCCAAGCAGCTTCTGGATCACTTGATGTCCTACCTGTGTCTCCAGTGTGCCTTCCCAGCACAAATATTGCTCAGAGGACTGGCCAAGACTCTCCATCCCTACTCTGCCCCAAGTACTTGCTCAGACGCCAGAGGTGACATCTATCTACTCGAAGACCAGCCAGGTAGGTTGGCGATGCCTTTTGCAAGGTGGACAGCAGAGGGAGCTCAGTGGAAGCCAAGTGCAAACCCTCCTCATGATACTTTCAACCGGGGCTGGGGACAGGAGTCAGGGAAAGGGACTGACAGACCCAGAGAGACAATTTCCAGGAGGCTCTGGAAATTCAGACTATCAGGCTCTGGTGGTCTGAATCAGTCTCATTAATCTGGTCCCTCTTTCAGCATGAGATGTGATATGACAGCTTCATATTTTTCTGGGGGAAAAGTTTTTGGTTTCCCAATTGGAAAGAAGGATGAGACAGGAACAGAGCAATTAAAGGGATCTGGGGATGCACTAAGAGGTTTGTTTTAGCCACAGGCTGACCAGTGTGTAGAGTCAGCTTTGTGTCTCCTGTGACGGTTTTATCACAAGGGGGGAGAAAGGTTGGGGAAGGAGGGAGCAGCTGAAATTTGCCTTTCCCCCCTGCTGGAACCAAAGCAATTTTCTGGCTGGAGTCAGGAAAAGGAAGGAGATTCAGTACCACTTGCATGTAAAGTTTAAGGTCAGTTTTAGCAATGTTTTGACATTTCCAGGTTCCCTCGGGGTCCTAAGAATAGGAATGCCATAAACGTCGAGACGTAGACATAATTGACCTTAAACTTTATGTGGTGATGTGGCAAATAGCCATCCCTCCCTTTCTACTCTTTCTGGCCCCCAGGTTGCCCTCCATTCCTGTCAGAGGATAGCTGAAATTCAGCTCTCCCTGCCATGAAGGAGTTAAATTTTATCCAGTGCTTGGAATACTCCATACAGTACAGAAAGGCAGGAGATGCTGCAGGAAAAATGTGCAAATGTAGGTTGAGATGATGCACAGGATCATTCCTAGGAAACTTGTCCTGGAGGTGAGAGGAGGGGAAGTTTTGTCAGCAAATTCACATGCACCTGAGGAAGGAGTCAGACTCTTGTTTTCACCTTTGGTTCCAATCACGAACAAGCTCACCTCCCCAAAACAACTTCTCTTTGGGCATGAAAGAAGAGTGTGTGGGCAAAGATGGGGAAAAAGGTCAGTGAGACAGCCTAGGAAAGCCAAATTAGTGGGTTTTTTAACTGGCAGTATTTTGGAACCCAGAGGTCTATGGATTCTCTCAGAGAGATGGAAGAGGTAACTCAAGAAAACTAAAATTCACTTTCTGGAGCTTTGCATCTCCCCAGGGCAATTTTTCAGGGACAATGAGCCATAAAAAGTTTCAGACCACTAGCCAAAGCTGACTCCCATCCCTTCTCTTCTCAGTGTCTCGGTGGGGACAGCCCTTGGGCTGTAGTTTGGGGAGGGAAACGCCACCCTGCCAAAGCTGCCTCTTCCCTACATGCCTCCTGCCCCGCCACCACCGATCCTGTCACATCGCCAAATAGAGTGAGGATGCTAATTGCTCTGCCTGCTAATCTATTCTAATGCATGGTAATAGAAGCCGAGTTTCTGCCCTGATAACTCTCCCGGCTTATGCTGCAGAACGGCAATCCCACCGCCCGCCCGTTATCTCTGTCCCCAGGTGGGTTCCTCCCTCTATCACAGCAATTGAATAAGCCCACCCCCGGAGCCCCGCAGGGTGTGGGTGAAAGGGATTTACTCCTCCATCTCCTGCCCTACAGAGCCAGGCATTCCATAAACAGCATCCCTCCTCCCCTGCTTTGGGGGATTTCATGCCCCTTCTTCCCCTCGTCCCCCTCCCCAAATTTTCAGAGCTGCAGATTGTCTTGTCTGAGATGGCCTGGATTGGGCCATCACCCAACCTGCTCCTCTACCTGTTCAGAGGTGGTCCATGGACCACACCAGCTTCACGCGCTGCTGGGGTGCAGCCATGGACAAATCATTTGTGTGTACACCTGTGTGTGCCTCTGTAGACAGATCCCTGATGAGCATTTTGATGGCTCATTCAAGCCTGAGATGAACGGGAGCATTTCACATGCAAATCCCTGGAAACCTGGAGCCTTTTGTGTGGTGAAGAATTGGAAATTGTTTGCTGGCACAGAGGGGAGGAGAGTGTAGAAATGCAGGAGGGGGGTCTGTGGAAGGTGATGTGGAAATATACCCCTCAGCTGGTCCTGCTCAGTGTGACAGAAAGGCTCTGCTCCTCCCATGACATCCATCGTGTTCAGAGAGACCTCAAAAAACCCCAAGAAGCTCTGCAGCATCAGTCAACCCCCAGAACTGAATAATTTGGGGGTGAGAACTTGGCTCTGGGTGGCTCCCAGCCTCAGGCTGCAAGTGATGGTGGCATTTCAGCCTGGACAACCCTACTTTCATTGATTTCAGATTCCAGTGAGACAGATGGCATGAAGCTAGGCTGCCCTGATGAGCGGTGGTGTTTGACAGTTCCCATATGACACTGCCAACTCACTTGAAGCAGTGGCTAACAGCAATTGTGCTGGAAACACACAGGTCCCTGGATGAAACCTATTGGCCGCTGTGAAATCTGAAAAAAGCCAACATGTATGTTTGACACCTGGGAGGATGAGTATCACCTGTTTTTGCCCACTGACCTTTCCCAACCTCCTGCCAGGGGCAAATGGGCAAGGAAAGGACATCTCAGAAGCTGCAGCGTCTCTGCTATTGCTGTCCCTTAAATCACAGCCCTCTGAGTCCTTGCTGCTGAACTAACCAGGCACAACCCAAAGCCTGGAAGCTAAAGGCAGGAGGAGAATCTCAGAGTACAAAATCACAAGCGGCAGGGACAACTTGCACGTTTGAACTGCAGTCAGTCCTCAGCACTGAGGTGATTCACGAGAAAGAAAATCCAGGAATATGCCTTGGAACCATCTATTGCCATCTGTCCATAAGAGACCAGGCTTCAAATGAATACGGAAAAGCCCCTGAAGATTCAGCTGAAGGCTACCTGAGTAATACAAGCATCTGTCTCTGAGGAGGCAGTAAAATAACTTTCCCAGCCCTGAATTCACTTACAGTCATTTTAAAGAAAATTAAAAAAGAAGAAAGCGAGAGAAAGGGAACAAGGTTGCTAGATAAGGCAAGTAATTAATGAACAAAATTACTTTTCCCAGAGAGCATCCTATCATGGCGCTTCCTATTCATGCTAATAATATTTGTGAGTGTCTTCCCCAGAACCTGGGTAGATAACACCTACGCTCTCCTGCGTTACTATATCCTCTCCTCTGCAAGGGCTGGTGCAAATAATTTGTTCAAAGGGGATGAAGCTCTTTGTTCATGGCCTGATTCAGATGCCTGGGACCACCGTCCCTGAATTCTTCATGGGAGCTTCTCTCAAATAACGCCAGAGAAATGAGTTTGATCATTTCCTTATCATTGTGGCCCACACACCAAGTATCTGTTGGTGAAGAGGACGTGAGGTGTCCATGCCTCCAAAAAGGCAACATTTGGAGTGTGTTGTTCAGAGATCAGAGTTAATCCAAATCAGTGGTCCTGAGATTTCTCCAAGAATCACTGCCAAGACTGTAACGAGACTAAGGAACTCTAAAAGACGAGTGGGAGGCTTTGGTGCCACTTCAGCCTCACCTCTTAAAGGACAAACAGAGCAGGAAAA
This sequence comes from Thinocorus orbignyianus, assembly GCA_013400375.1. Classification (NCBI taxonomy): domain Eukaryota; kingdom Metazoa; phylum Chordata; class Aves; order Ciconiiformes; family Thinocoridae; genus Thinocorus; species Thinocorus orbignyianus. The sequence goes on along the minus strand of VXBW01001239.1, from coordinate 534,638 downwards.
CTGCAAACAAGGAGCACAGCATCTGTGTTCAAGGAGATTTGCAGGGAGGTTTGGGAAGCCATGGGAAGGACACTGTAAAGGGTTCCCCCTTATACAGAATCACTGACTCACTGCCAGACTCAGCCAGCGTGTAATTTAATTGTTCTTTTGCTGTTAGCATCTGCTGTTCTGACTTGAGGGGGCATAGCAAGAAGAGAAGAAACATTTCCACAGGATAGATCGGTTGATCTTGAACGCTGTTCACTGAAACCTTCCCCTCTAGAAACCCCTTGCCCCAGAAAGCTTCACACAGAAAGGTACAGGGCATAGGGGATCCCTCAGAGTTTCTCAAACTAGGCTGTTCCTCCCCACTGCTCATTTTGACTTTCATCAGTATCTCCTTTTTCACGTCACTCTTCAGTTTCTTCCCTTCCCTACTCCTCCATCCATCTGTCCATGTCTCCCAGCAGCAGAGCCAACAGACAATGACGTGTGCTGTAGCTCCGGTGTTTGCTGCTGGCAGAGACATTTCTTCCCTCTGGGCTCAAACTTTCCCTGTGTTTTGCAGGAGTACAATTAGAAACCTGAAGAAAACCACAGGACAGCACAGAGAGAATTATATCGAGCCCCCACTACCATGAAGACCTCAAAAGGAAGGTCTCCAGCTGCCCTGTGGCTCTCATTGGAGAGGAGTAGCACTCTACAAGGACAGTTAAGCCTCACTGGAGAAAAAATAAGCTGAGGAACCTCTCAGCCCAGGCTTGACTTTTTCCATGTGATGTGAAATCACTGTGATGGATTTGCTGCCTGAAGAAGACAGGCACATAAGCAGTTTCATGAACTCGACCCAGACGTGGAGAAGAGAAGGTTCCAGAGAAACCTTATAGCAGCCTTCCAATACCTAAAGGGCACCTAGAGGAGACATGGGGAGGGATACTTTATTAGGGAGTGAAGCCATAGGATAAGGGGCAACAGTTTTAAACTGAAAGAGGGGAAATTGAGATGAGATCTGGGGGTGAAATTTTTTCCTGTGAGGGTGGTAAAACACTGGAACAGGTTGCCCAGAGAAGCTGTGGCTGCCCCATCCCTGGAGGTGTTCAAGGCCAGGCTGGATGGGGCTTTGAGCAACCTTTTCTAGTGGGAGGTGTCCCTACCCATGGTAGAGGGGTGGAACTAGATAACTTATAAGGTCCCTTCCAACCCAAACCATTCTATGATTTTATGATTCTATGATTCCATGATTCAGATCATGTCTGAAGCTCCCGATTGATCTCTAGGGTATTTTTCTCTTCAGAGCAAGGGAAAGCATGGGCTGAGCTGGCTGCACAGTCTTCAATAGGCAGTCTCATACATCATAAGTAAATGTTAAAATGTGCTTAAGTGGTAGTTTTCAGCTCCTCACATCACTGATGCACAGGTTTTTGGTCAAAACTAGAGCTTCCCAACTACCTGAGTCAGCATTTCACCCCGACTCTGACACAAATAACAATAAAAATCTAACTCAAAGTATGCCTCGTCCTGACTATTACAGCTCAGCTCCTTCCTAGTGCACTAGGAAAAGGAATCTGGGGGGCAGAGGAATGATTTTAATCTTAGTCTCGCTGCCCTTCTCTGCCCAAGCCCACTCCAGCCAAAAAGTCAGAAAACAAGCTCAATTCTTCCCCTTCTGATTTTTTTTTTCATCCCTGCTGCATCAGGCAGTCTCAGATCCCTCTACAGCGGTTGTCTACCCAGCAAGAGGAGCAACCTGACCTTGGAGAGACGTTTAGAGTTGAGCAAGGATCCACCCAGAATCAACTCATAAGAAACAGAAGGAGCAGGACTTCAGAAGACCCTAGAATGATCCCTACCTCAACACTCCCTGACCTGCAGCTTTGCTGGGGATCTCAGCTAATGCTCCGGCTGCAAGGAAAAGGCTGTCTGCATGTGATGTATGAATTTCCCCTCATCTATTCATGGCTGGAAGGGATGAGTTAAATGCTGAAAAATCACCCTGGTGACGTGAATGACCTCCAGCAGGCTGGGCTGTCAGACGCATGGCAATAGAGCCATTTGTTACACATTCCAGATGTTCATCTCTCACACACATTTTCCTACTTTCCTCTCCTTTGAAAGCACGCAGTTGCTGGAGAAAACTTACACTGTGTTTTTCTCTTGGAAATTCTAAGATTACCAGGTGTGCAGGATGGCCAGATTGCACTGGTGGATGTGATGGCAGTCACCATGAGAAGGTATTGTTTCTTCTAGATGTGACAGAGAGTAGTAATGCTCTGACACAGGCTGTGAAGTCGTGACAGTGTGGATCCAGTGTGGGAAGGTGATGGGAAAGGGTTGGAGAGGCTGAAAGAGGTAGGAATTCAAGTGCAGTTTCATGGTGTTTGCTCTCATGCATGATCCATCCAGATGAGAAACATCTTCTCCCAACATAATACATGATGTACAAGAGCCCAACTACACCTGCAAAGAGCAAGAGTCCTGCTAGACTTGAAAAATAGAACCATAGTACCATAAAATGGTTTGGGTTGGAAAGTTCTTTGAATAATAGAATCACAAAATCATGGAATGGTTAGAGTTGGAAGGGACCTTAAAGATCATCCAGGTCCAACCCCCCTGCAATGGGCAGGGACACCTTTGACTACACCAGGTTGCTCAAAGCCCTGTTCAACCTGGCCTTGAACACCTCCAGGAATGGAGCACGCACAGCTTCTCTTGGCGACCTGTTCCAGTGATTCACCACCCTCACAGGAAAAATTTTCTTCCTGATATCTAATCTAAATCTCCCTTCTTTCACTTTAAAACTACCATTCCTCATCCTATGGCTCCAGTCCTTGATCAGGAATCCTTCCCCATCTCTCCTGTGTATCCCCTTTACGTACTAGAAGGCTGCTCTAAGGTCGCCCCAGAGCCTTCTCTTCTCCAAACTGAACAACCCCAGCTATCTCAGCCTGTCAAGGAAGTCCTTCAGGACTTGCAGTCTTTCAGGATCAGCTCCATGATGTCCAAACTAGAGTCCTGGATTCAAACCACCCGTCTTACAGGTTACCAACAGAACTCAGGTTTTTATTTGCATCTGGAAGGATGACTACAGTCTGGCACTGGGAACTGAGGGGAAGAGCAGGCAGCAGAAACAGAACCTGTGGTGGGTTTTTGCTTTCTGGGGGGCTGTAAAACAGGGAGAGGACTCTTTGAGACATCCTGGTTGGATCTAGAGCCAGGCTGATGTTCTGCATGTAGCGAGATGGTGGCATAAAAGGTTCTCAATTTTATATTTATTTTGTGAAGATGAAGTGCCTTAAGGTTCAATGAAATCATTCTGCTACAACCTGCACAACATGCTGGGGAAAGAAGAAGCTGAGACATCAGATGAGACAGGCTGTAGCGGTCTCTTCCTCACTCATCCCTGACTTACTGCTGTCAGCAAAAACCTTCATCACTCGGTTACAGTGTGGCTCTTGTACTGCTGAGCTCAGGATGCCTCTGTTCCTGATGGTGCATCACAGGAGGCTTGGACCAGTGTTTATCTCAGACTGCAGATGTATCCTCAGCAGCGTGAGTAGGTTGGCAGGGCCAGGAGACAAAGGCACTTGGTGGAGGCTCCGACCCACCCCTTTCACTGCCGTAGCCATCCCCACACCCTGGGGTGTTAAGCATCAGTTGAATCTGGTGCAGCGCATGAGGTGAAGGTGTTATTATTCAAGCCACTGGTTCCAATGAGATTATCCAGTCTAATGGAGCAGCTTGCATGGACCTCCTCTAAGCCTGTATTTTCACTGTCAGAGAATCCCCAGTCAAGTGGAAAATTAGAAGGAGAAGGGGAGAGGGGGTTGTGGAAGGGAGAAGGGAGGGGATGATTAAGTTCTCTAGAAATTAATTCATAACTAGAGAAATGGAAATAATAACTCCCCAAGCCGATGGACAATCCCCAGCAAACACATTTCAATTTGGAAGCCAGCTTTGCTGCCCTTGCATCGTTTGCTTTCTGGCTCACGCTGCTCCATTGATTTAATTTTCCACCCAAGGTGTTGACTTTGTCCTTAGATTGTGGCTCCTGCTTTCTCCCTGCCAAGGCTTGAGCAGTTCAGACCCCACCTCGATACCCCTGGTCACCCAACCCACAGCACCTGGTGGGGAGCACTGGCTGGAAGTGAGGGTAGAGCTGGTCTAGCAGGGAAGAGACAGAAGGAAAGGAAGGGTGCAGGGCAGGGAAGAAAGGGAGAGGGGAAG
>VXBW01001239.1:409069-530382 GCA_013400375.1 Thinocorus orbignyianus | reverse complement strand
GGGAAGGGAAGGGAAGGGAAGGGAAGGGAAGGGAAGGGAAGGGAAGGGAAGGGAAGGGAAAGTTGCTTGTCTGGGCAACCTGTTCCAGCTCCTCACCACCCTCACAGGAAAGAATTTCTTCCTAATATCTGATCTAAATCTTCCCTCTTCCAGCATAAAGCCATTATCCCTCATCCTATTACTACACTTCCCGACCAAGAGTCCCTTCCCAGCTTTCCTAGAGCACCTTTAGATCCTGGAAGGGGCTCTAAGGTCTCTCCAGAGAATTATCTTCTCCAAGCTGAACAAACCCAATTCTCTCAGCCTGTCTTCACATAAGAGGTTCTCCAGCCCTCTGATGGTCTTTGTGGCCTCCTCTGGCCCTAGTCCAACATGTCTATGTCTCTCCTGTGCTAGGGCACCAGAGCTGGATGCACTAATCCAGGTGGGGTGTCACTAGAGCAGAGCAAAGGGGCAGAATCACCTCCTTCACCTTGCTGGCCACACTGCTGGGTATGCAGCCCAAGATGCAAGTGGCTTTCTGGGTGCCAGAACACATTGCTGGCTCATGTTGAGCTTCTTGTCCACCATAAATGTTGTTCTCTGGCTTGACTCTTGACAAATTGTGTCCTCTCCTGTCATACCTGTTGCCCAACATGGACCTGGGAAATGGCAAAACAGCAACACAGAACTTTTGGCCCTGAGATGCCAGGACCATGGGTTCAACTGAACACTGGTTTAATGAACAAAAAGGTTGGGATACTCAGGCTGAATTGCAGCAGGGGGACAGCGGATCTCCTGCAGAGAGGGGTTCCTGAGCACAGAGCTCTGCTCAGCTGTTTGGCAAGGTTCGCACACACGTGCATGAACAGATGCCCCGAAATGGCCTGGAAATGGGGCTGGAGAGAGTTAACAATTGTTTACCTGATTCCCCAGTGCAGCTCGGTAAAATGTTACTGCTTCCCAGAGGCACAAAATATAATTTTGCCTTAAAGGTTAATAGTATTCTACTCACTGAGGAAAGAAGCGAGTGCTTGAAAAGCTCTTTCATTAGGATCCCAGCCTGCCACACTTCAGATGGTACCCAGGGCTCCAACTACCAAGGGGAGCTGGCCTCTCCCAGCCACAGCCTGCCCTCCCTCTCCTCCCTCCTGCTCAGCCAGCATCAGCAGCTCTGTTTGCAAGAAAAATCTCTTCCCAGGGATTCAGAAGTTTCTAGCACGGAATTTAAATTAAAGGCGCTACTCATGACCTTGGGCAAGAGCGAGTCCCCGACTCAAGAAATGCAAGTGATATTTCCCTGTGTGTTGCGGGGGTGGGGGGGGATTTATTATCCTTGCTAACAATAACTGCAGCAAAAACAGAGGGAAAAAAAAATGCCCAATCCTTCTGTGAGGGAGAAATCTGAGAGTCCTCGGTAACCAGAGGCTGCCTGGGAAGAACTGCCCTGAGTTGGTGACTGGGAAGATGCTTCAAAGAGGCAGCTGTGACCTTTATGTGCTTTTAGCCTCTCCCACAAGAAGAGGATGCTGGAAAACAAGGCTGTTTGTGGTTTATATGCAAATATGCCAGGTGCTATGATCCACTTGCTTTCTCCAACCGCAGTGGCTTTAGCTGGGCTCTAGACCACCTGATCAGAGAGTGTCTCAGCAGACAGACGCTATCTACATCCTCCTGGGGTGTAAGTGGCATCTCAAGATGTCTTGCTATTGTCTGTGAAGACTGTTTAAGGACAGGTTGTTGTGGTTCCTGGTTAAATCAGACCATGTATGTAGGGTTGCTCATGTTCAGTCCTCCAAGTTGCCTCTGCATGTGAATCGGGACCGACACTCGGATGCTGAAGGATGACAGACTCTTGGTCTCTCTTCAGACTTCCTTCCAAAACCAGCCTAGCAGGTCAGCTGTGGGGACATCAGGCTGACCTGAGTGGATTCAGTATCGTGTTTAATTGCCAATCTGTGAGTCTGCAACACATACAAGTCTCAGAAGCCTTCTGCTTCGGTCTTGCTCCTATTCTCTGCTGCACTTCACCTCCCAAAGCCCTGGCCTGGGCTTAGCATCAGTCATGAAATGGGTTGACGGTTGCCCTTTGCCCAACTGCTAGCAATGGACATAGATGCAGAATAGTCACTGAGACAAATATAAAATACAGGGCTCTTCTCCAACCTTTGTGTCTCCCAGACTGATGCAGGATGCAATGCCAGCACGGTGTCTCCTGAACCTCCCAGCAGATCCATCACCTCCCCCAGCGGCTCAGGAGAGGATACGAGCCACAAAAGGCAGCAGAAAGCTAATCTGTTTGCTACATAAAACAGCCAATAATATGCAGGACATTTCCTATTAACCACCACACATTCAGACAATTACTCTGATTGATTCCAATCAGGTTTTACACCGCGCTTTATCCATCAGCACAAAGCTTCACTGCCTGTTAATATCATGGGGCAAACCGTTCTTAATGGAGGCTGCCAAACCGAATAGCGTCAGCATTAGCAGTCACAAGAATTGATGAAGTAAATGCGGCGTTAGGACGGCTGGGGTTTTGCAATCTCAGTATGGGAAGCGCAATAAAAAATCTGTTAGAGCATCCACACAACAGGAAGCTCACCAATAACTCTCCTCATGTTCCGAATAATTTTCTAATCAGATGGACAGGACTGAAGAGATACCTTGAGATATATGTCTTCTGTAATCAGTATTATTATGCAGGCACGATGATGATGGACAGATGGACAAAAAGATTATCTGGTTTACTCTCTGCCTGCTTTTCATCTCACACTGGGAACTTTTCCCCTCTCTCAACTGGAGTGGAAAGGCTGCCCCCTTTGTGGCTGCTCTACAATGTTTGCAGTAGGCACGATGATCAACGAAAGATGCTGTTGAAGCACTTTAGGGAAGTGATTGTCCCCCTCTGCTGGGCACTGGTGTGGCCCCACCTCGAGTGCCGTGTCCAGTTTTGGGCCCCTCACGACAGGAGAGACATTGAGGTGCTGAAGCTGGTCCAGAGAAAGACAACGGAGCTGGTGAGGGGTCTGGAGCACAAGTCTTGTGAGGAGCTGCTGAGGAAGGTGGAGTTGTTCAGCCTGGCGAAAAGGAGATTGAGGGGAGACCTTACTAATTCCTAGAACTCCCTTAAAGGAGGATGCAGCCAGAGGGGGTCAGTCTCTTCTCCCAGGTAACAAGTGATAGGACAGTAGGAAATGACCTCAAATTGCACCAGGGGAGGTTTAGGATGAATATTAGGAAAAATTCCTTCACCTAAAGGGTTGTCAAGCACTTGAACAGGCTGTCCAGGGAAGTGGTCAAGCCACCACCCTGGAGGTATTTAAAAGACGTGTAGATGTGGTGCTGGGGGACACGGTTTAGTGGTAACTTGGCAGTGTTAGGCTGATGGTTGACTTGATGATCTGAAAGTCCTTTTACAAGCTTATTGAATTTATGATTTTATGAATGTAAGAAACACAGAGGTGTCCATGAAATTTAGAGACATTAACCAATTAATACCTTCTCGAGAAAGGGAGGAAAATTATTTTTCCCCCTCTTCCCTTCACTGATGCAAAAAAAATCACTGTGCAACAGAGAATAAGGATGCACGAAGAGGATGCTGTGAGTGAGAAGCAGCAAGGACAACTGAGCTAGGAACAGCCATAAAGAAGCTACAACCCCCAGATACACCACAGGCGCATGAAGAAAAGAGATATCAGTGTGGAGAAGCAATCATCCACAAAGCTACTGTTTGCATCGAAGCATATAGATATGAGTTTGCAGAGCACTTGAATATAGTTAGTGTGTGAGATGTGTGTATATACATACACACAATGTATACACAGATATCTATCTAGCAATGTAGAGAGAAGAGAATATACCCCCAACCCTCAGCACTGAAAAAAGCTCCCCCTGAAGAGGGTAAGAAAGGAAAGTCACCATGGGGTTTGCACCCACACGGTGAGGGCAACTGGCTGAGAGAGTTGGGGTTGTTCAGCCTGGAGAAGAGAAGGCTCCAGGGAGACTTTATAACAGCCTTTTTAAAGGGGGCTACAGGAGAGATGGAGAGGGACTCCTGATCAGGGACTGTAGAGATAGGACAGGTAGAAACAGTTTTAAACTGAAAGAAGGAAGATTCAGATGAGATGTCAGGAAGAAATTCTTCCCTGTGAGGGTGGTGAGACACTGGAACAGGTTGCCCAGAGAAGCCGTGGTTGCCCCATCTCTGGAGGTGTTTAAGGCCAGGCTGGATGGGGCTTTGAGCAACCTGGTGTGGTGGGAGGTGTCCCTGCCCATGGCAGGGGGGTTGGAACTGGATGATATTTGATATTTAAGTTCCGTTCAAACTCTAGACATTCTATGTTTCTATGGACAACCAGTTCCACCAAGCGCTGCTGAAACTGCTCGAGGCCTCCCACCTCCAGCAAACACGGGCACTATCTCTCCCCATGAAACCAGACAATTAGTGACACAATAGCTCCAATAGCTGGCTGTAAGAGCCAGTTCCACCTCCATGGGCACCTCTTACCCATTCCACCCAGAAAACCTAGAATCAGCACGTGTCCCAAGTCACTCCCTCCACTCTGTTTATGCCTTTCAAGCATCTTCTACAGGCTGTGTTCCAGTCCTCTCTTACATGACTTATTGATGTGTTTTTGCCTCTTCTATTAGGAAGCGTACTCCACAAACAAATGTATCTCCGCGTCAGGGATTTCCTTGACAGCCATCTCAGGTGACAGGTTACTGCCAGTTCACTTCCAGTGAGCCACACTGAGAAACCCTGTCCCACACTGATCCTTCCTCCACTAACCTGTTAATTGCTTTTTTCTGCAATATGCGGATTTAACTACTTTGGTCATAATGATGACATGCTCCTGCTACCAAACAGGACTTCATTCAGACTCAGGGGCAAATGACTAGTAACTGGGGAGCTGTTCTTGCTCATCCCATGGCTGAATGGGGTCTAATATGGGTTAAAGTATCAGTATCACCATAGCTGCTTGTATTTTGAGTTCACTGGAACTACAAATTATCAACACTACCATAAACTAGATCTTGATCTCCAGTGGATGCTGGCAATTCCCTTTAGAAACCGTCTTCCCTCAACATCAACCTTCTGATTAATTTTTTCCCAGATTTGATCAGTTTTCCACATCTTGTTTCCTTTCTAAGTAGAGGAAAAAACACTCCAAAACACTTCCTAAGTGCTATCAATAGCATGCCTGCAAAATACCTTTGACAAAATACCTTTGACAAAAGCCTGGAGTTATTTTATCAGATGCAGAAGAGAAAGAGGAATGGAAAACAGCCCAGAGCACTGATCGGAAAACCTGGTTCAGCTTATTAATTTGAACACCTGGCATTGGCTGTCTTGTGCTGCAAGGTCCATAATATGGATTCCAAATAATTAAAGGAAGGTCATGGGCAGGTACAGACCTTCTGCCTTCACTGAAGCAGCCAGCTCAGGCACACCAGGTGGGGGATGCTGACCTCAGATATATGCAGAGGCCTCGTTTCTAGTCAATGATTCAATATCTAATTAAAGTATGCTCAGCACCCATGTAGTGATTTGTTGGCATTGCTCTAAAGAAGCATCAATTGGACCAGCGCTTTGCAAGAGAGCAAACCCCTATTCCCACCCAGCAATATCCCACTTTCTGATCTGCGAACAGCCCCTGAAATACAACTGTTTCTCTCGCGTTTCTGTAATTACTTTGAACCATTCCTTCTGATCTCACGGATACACTGATATTTCAAGGGAAGAATTAGGAGTTTCTGTCCATGACCTTGCAAAGGAGAAAAGGATGAACTTGGAAGATCAGCCAGACACAGGGAACCCTAGTTCCTTCCCTAGACAGAAGACACAGAAGCTCTACTTGTAACATGGGATGAAAGTTTGTGCTACCAGTTACAGGGACTGAAGGGTGCTGGGTGACATGAGAAGTTGGTATCGATTTCTATCCTGTTACCAGGTTATTTGGGTCTTTTTTTCTTTCCAGTTTTCCTCCATCCCTTCAGACAAAGCTCAATCTCAGTTTGTGTTTACTTTATAGATTTCTGTCCTTATTTTCACACTCAAATCATTAGCAATTATCACATGCAAAGAAAGGGGATCCTCGGTACGAAGAAGTCGATGTCTGAAGGTAGCTGTGAAAGAGGAGCTAGCAGAAGCAGCAGCAAGTCACAAGAAACTTAGCTTGTTAAAATAACTCTTCCTCTATTCCCGATCTGACCAAAATGGATGCCCACCAACTCAGCCAGTCTGTCTGTCCCAAAACTCACAATGGGCACAGCTCTCACATGACATCGATATTCAGGTATTTCTCAAATCTAGGAGCAAATAAGTCTCAGACCCAGAAGGATCCATTCAGTAATTCCCTGTGGACTGCGTGTAGCTTGGAGAATTCTCCACCCTCTTATCTCTCATGACCTTGTCACAATGACTGGCAGGTTGGATTTTAGACCAGTTTGTGGTTGTGACATTGACACACCTCACAGTGGAATCATTTAGATGACCAGATAAAGTTGTCATTCAAAATCCATCCTTAAAGCATCACCCATCACATGTCCAGAGGAAATCAATAAATCCAGTACTTGTCCTCCCTATGTGCCTGGAAGAAATAAAACTTCTGAGTCACCATGTCTCCAAATGGAGAACCTGAGACCTACTGGAGAAACATCATTTGTCCATCGTGCCTCAGTGGCAGCGTTTTCAAGGGAAACCAGAATCCTGAACCCTGGTCCCCAGTAAAAAGACCACTTCATAATAGACTCACCATGAAAACCCTGATACAAACTTCATCAGCTGTAATCAAAGGCAAGAAAACAAAGGACGAGACGAGAGGAGACAGCAAAAATGACTGACTCAAGAGGAGCTGAGCACACATTTTAATGTGTATTTGGACTCCCCACCGTGGCTGCTGAAAGGCTTTTGCAATGATCTTGGCTTCCCCTTCATGCAGTTACTGAGCTAATCAGACACAATTCAGCCTGGCTCTGGACTCCTGTTCAACGAAAGCCGCAGCTGGTGATAGGAAGATGGAGTTTCTGAGCAGGACCACAGGGTGGCTGAATGGAAGAGAAGTCCCTGCTCCAGGCAGCGTGAGGCAGCTGCCAAACATCGTCTTGCTCCAACAACGTGCCAGAGCCAAAGCCAACTCCGAGGCATGCTGGGCAGGGTGAAGAGCAGTTCAGTAACTACACAGAACAGTTAAAGTTGGAAGGGAGCTTAAAGATCATCCAGTTCCAACCCCCCTGCCATGGGCAGGGACACCTCCCACCACACCAGGTTGCTCAAAGCCCCATCCAGCCTGGCCTTGAACACCTCCAGGGATGGGGCAACCACGGCTTCCCTGGGCAACCTGTTCCAGTGTTTCACCAACCTCACAGGGAAGAATTTCTTCCTAATATCTAATCTAAATCTCCCTTCTTTCAGTTTAAAACCATTCTCCCCTCTTACTGTCTCTACACTCCCTGGCAAAGACTCCCTCCCCATCTTTCCTGTAGGAGCTCATTAGATAGTGGAAGGTTGCTCTAAGGTCTCCCTGGAGCCTTCTCTTCTCCAGGCTGACCACCCCCAACTCTTTCAGCCTGTCTTCATAGCAGAGGTCCTCCAGTTTCCTGATGATCTTTGTGGCCTCCTCTATCCCTTCTCCAACACGTCTCTGTCCTCATCTCTGCAAAGGGCTTCCAGACACATCCTGGCTGGAAGAGGGTGGTAGAAATACTCCTTACGTTCACCCTACATCAATCGCACAGGTGAGGGGACCTTCATTTAAGAGAACTGCAAACTCATGGTGAGAGACCATTGAAAACACAGGGACACAGAAACAGCTGTGAACAGTTCAGCCCAAAGAGTCATAAATAGCCAGCCATTCATTCATCTTCTGACTCAGGTAGCAAATACTTGGGTGGAAAGAAATAATAAAACAGGGATTACAGAGTGAAACTTCTCCTGCTTTGAACTCACAGCTTCCAGCAAGAAATGACATAGGGACTGCCTGACTTGGAGCTGCAGTATTGTTATTGAACAGCCGTCAACAGATGTTTCTTTCATTAATTTGTCTAATTGCTTTCCAAACAGTTGTATTTCTGGTCTCCATTAGTGTGCTTCACAATGTTGCACAGATGAATGATACGTTATATGAAAAAGTCCTTTCTTCTGTTTGTTTTAATATTCCACTTGATAATCTCCTATAAAGTTCCCTGGATCTTACATTATGAGATACATTATGAGAAATGGTGAGTAATCATCCCCTATTCACCTTCTTCATTACACTCATAATTGTCTGGATCTATTATAGCCCTCTCAGTCATCTCTTACGATGAAAATTGCCAAGTCATACAATCTCTCCTTGTATAAAAATTGTTAGAAACCCGTATTCCTGCTTCCCACACTTCCCACCACATTCCTGCGTCGACTATATTCTTTTTACCTCTACACGATCCAAAGTGCCCAGTGTGGGAGAGCACCCACGATCGCATCACATAATGATCCCCTTTGTTGAGCTCTCCATTCATTTCCAAAACATGCCCTTCACATTGTAGGTATTGTTTAGGGTCTGTGGAGAACTATCCAGGCTGACTTCACCACTTGAAGAACACCTGAAGGTACAGCCCTAAGTTAACCCTGCGTGCATCAGCCTGTATTTCTCCTACAAGTCCTTGCAGACCTTTTTGGTTTTGACAACTCTGAAAAACCCTCTCTCAGCAGTTACATTTTCTCCTTCACTCTTTACCCATTTTTGGCTCATTTGTAAATACGCCAAACACACTCAGCAGATTTTCCCATGGGACCCCCTTGGATATCCCCTCCTTCCATCTTAACTCTTTATTCCTGATCTTTATTTCCCATCTTTGAACTGGTCACTAATCTGTCAGAAGACTCTTCCTCCTGTCCCATGACAGCATAGTTAAAATTCTTCACTATGGGAAAAGTATAAATTCCTCTGTATTAACCACATCATCCATATCACGTGGACTTTGATTTATTTAAAGAACAATAATTGACTTGTGACACCCACACCCCTCCCCCAGAGTGTCATGTGCTTTTTTTCCCCATGTATTCTTAATAACGGTTCAACTAAAGTGACAGGTAAAAAAAGTCATGTTTCTGAGTTCTAGTTTTTGGACCCTCCATGAGTCCAACTTATAAAAAGAACAAATAAAAAAGGATGGCATGTTTTCCATCTTTCATTTCTTCAGCATCAAGGCCAGTCTAAATAATGAGGTGCGCAACAGTTTTAACAACGCGGCAATTACACATCCAAGTTTCTTAAGGATCTCTCAGTGAATATTGCTTTTATGGTTTAAAAGCATTTTTTTAGTAAATCTTTAGTAGCAGACACTTCAGACAGCTTGTGCCCTTTAGAAAGCAAACTTCTGGGGAACTCTGTTAAATTTTAATCATTCATTTTTATGAGGTTAGCAATGTGTTTCCTATGTGGGTTGCCATACAATTGTTTTGCAATTCACATGATAGAGTTACTGATCTTTTTATTATTTTTTTTTTTCCTTTGAGTACAACTTCCAGGTTTGAATAGTGTCTCTTTACTCTGCTTTTTAAGCAGGCATTTTTAAATTTTACCATCTTTCAGGTCTGTTTTCATAGGTCATATAAATTGACAATAAAACTCTTATATGATGTCTTTATGCAGTCTCCAGGATACCATAAAGCACTTTCACCCTTGTGGCTGCACCTTTTAACAAGCTTCCTCATTTTTTATGTTGCTTCCACTCTGAAGTTGAACTTCACTGTGATTTTTATTTATTTGTTTTATTTTGCTTCTAGAGGATGCTGAATTGGACGACAGTGTGGTCAGTCTTACGGAGCAACTCATCGACAGCTGTGTCCTGCAGCACCTCTTGCAAGTAAATCCTACAAGTAAATCCATGTTTCTTCCTCTTTCAGTGGGTTAACGGGGGACGAGCTCCAAGTGTTGTGACACTTGCTCGGTGCATACGAGGCCACTTGAAGTCTCTCATTACCACATTTTCTGCCCTCCCAACCTTTCGGATTTCTCTCAGCATGTCACAGTGGCTTTCACCATCTTCAAGTGGTCAATAAACCAGCCTTCACACCGTTCCCTTCCCTAGGGATCCCTTGTCACTTCTGCACAGATTGACCCTATTTTCTTCCTTTGATTTTACATTTTCTTTAACATAAAAGACTTTTCTTCACCATTTTGGCCTCCTCTATTGTTCCTGTGTGATTTATGCCACAGATCAGCATCCTTCTAGCAAGGATTTGGGCTGCGTATCCTATTAGCATCTTCATTTAAAGCAGACTACTAGTGTGTGTTCAGGAGTGAGCATATATTTAATTTTGTCTGAATGCTTATTTTCTTGTGCCCTGATTAAAAGGGGAATTTGTTAGGATTGATTTTTGTGTTTTTTTACCTGAATTTTATCAAGTTCCATTCTAACCACTTTTCAAGGATGAAGACATATTATGACTTGCCTTTAGACAGTGAGTTTCAACCTTCAAAATTTCTTTCTCCTCTAATTTTTATTTAACTGGCAACAGCTACCTTCCTTCCTGTGTTGGCTCCCATACTTCGAAAATGTTTCCTTATTCCTTATGAACTTTTCCTACTAGGCTTTCTTAACTGTGCATTGAAACACTGTCTCTGTACCTGGTTTTTGTTTTTGAGAAAATGCTTTTAAAAAAAGGTCTTGATTTTCAGCCTCTTATCTTAACAGTGTGTGCCTTTCCTCCAGGACTTCCTTCCTACTGTCTCCTTGCAATTGAGAGCTGTGGTTACCTCCCGTTAGCATATTAAACAATACTAGGAAACATTCCTTGATCCTGGGGCCAAATTATGTGGTCTGATGACATTCATGCTGCTGAACTCTATTAATTTCCAAAACACTTAGTGGAAATCCTCCCTGACCCATTTAGCTCCCAAATATGTCTATGAATTGTTTGAAGGAGCAATACATGGCCTAAGCCAAACTATTTTCTAATAACTTAGGGGACTACAACACCTCTTTTATGAGGATAGGCTGAGGGATTTGAATCTTTTTACTCTGGAGAACAGAAGAGAGAGGAAGGAATTTATCAATACTTATAAATACTTAAAGGGTAGGTGCCAGGAGGATGCAGTCAGTCTTTTTTCAGTGGTGCCCAGTGACAGGACAAGAGGTAATGGGTACAAACTGGAACATAGAAAGTTCCTTCTAAACATGAAGAGGAACTTCTTTCCTGTGAAAGTGGCAGAGCCCTGGAAGAAGTTGCCCAGAGGGGTGGTGGAGTCTTCGTCTCTGTAGACATTCAAAACCTGCCTGGACACTTTCCTGTCCAACCTGCTCTAGGAGGACCTGCTTTGGCAGAGGGGTGGACTAGATGGTCTCCAGAGGTCCCTTCAAACTCCAAATCATCCTGTGATTCTGTGGACTTTGTAGCACAGTTAGCTGTCTTCCAGGTCTTGATAACATTCCCTGGATTATATTTATTTACTACTACAAATATACATTATATGGACAAGGACTTCAGGATTCCTCCCACTGGAGTCTGTCTGGATGCCCCACGGGATCTACCACATCTCTACCTTGCAGCAGGTAGAGATGATGATTAGACGGTCTCCGATCATCCCTTGTCATCCTCAGAAATGCAGCTACGTGTTTACCTGCTGATCAACCTCTTACTGTTCAGCTTGTTTCTCTGTCACCTCTGATCTCTGCCCCTGAAGACATGTCCTTGGTGTGAGGTGCCACATGGATATCATTTAGGAGGAGATCTTATTTATGTGATCCTTTCTCCATCTGTTAACCACATGTTACAAGGCACTCCTTCCTCTTAAATTTGCCATAAGGGAGCATCCCTCCCTCTAACCTAATGCAGAGGTCACTCTACCATGTTGCTTAAGTTTTGTCGGTGAATTTCTCTGTCACTTCAACTCCTTTCAATCAGACTATCTTGATCCCAAAACCCAGCACTTCTTTAAGGGCCATGATCTGCCAATACCATTTGCACGTACATATCATCTCCTCATGGGGCAAAAGCTGATGTTCTGTGCCATGACCCAAGGCCCAACTCTCTTTCTGGAGAGTTGACAAACCAAAGGAGCGTTAGGATTTTGAGACCCGCTGGAAAATCAGAGGTGCAGAGGTAGCAGAGGTAGGATTGAGATGGTAGATTGAGGTTCTAAAATTTATGGGTCAATCTTTAGGTATGTGAGCTGACATCTGAGCTCCCTAGACAAGGGACTTATTCAATAGTCAGTAGAGCCCAGAGACTTGACTCAGCTGCTCTGATGCAAGGGTTCTGTTCTGTTGACCTCATATAGGGTCCAAGAGAGCCGCCTGGGGCTGGCAACTGTGACACAGGACCTCTGGAGGACTTGGCCAAAGCCAAAAAAGGCCACCAAATGCCTATATTTCAGTAACTGAAGGGAGCCTCATACATACTTTAAGGATGACCTGTGTCTCTCTTTAGACTCCACTGACCTTACTGATGGAGAGCAGGATATCTTTGGGCAGTAACAGGGTCTCAGAACCCATCTCGTATGGAGACTTACGCACACATAGACTGGGCAGGTCACAGTCAACATCCTAAAGCAGAGCTGAAAAGAGACTCTAACTCTCTGACACACAAAGCACGGAGGTAGAAAGGACCTCCTGATCTACTCTGTGCTTCTGCAGCAAATTGCTCCATGGCAGCTTACATATCAAGCTTTATCATAAAACCAGCTATATTTTTAGCATTTACTAATCCCAGTGGAAGATTACTTCAGACGTTCATTCTCCTTCCAGCCAGAAACCTTCTTCTACCCTACACACTAAATGCCCAGTTTATATCCATTCCCTCTTGGACGAAGATTATCCATGTCTTAAACACTCTTTCTCTTTCGTAGGCATTTAATCCCTAAATCCACACAAACAGCTGTCCTACCTCTAACCATCTTTGTTTTCTGTGCTCATTGAGACCCATGCAAGTATCTTCTTGCACAAGTAGCTATGCTAGCCCTTCTGAAAGCCTCTTCTAGCTCCATTTATAATTTTTTTTTCCAATGAAAGCAGAAGAGTTGCAGCGTCCTAGCCTGGTACCTTAGACAAAAGAAACTCCATAAAATATAAATGAAGTCAACATGGGAAGACATCTCATCCACGTTTCTTTCCTACAGAGCTACATCTGTCTGTCTACCAATGCAATGATCCTGTGCCTGATCTGGAGTCCCTCCAGGGTTATGCCAATGCAACCCTGATCAGATTTTCTGCTCTGTTTGTGTCCCCACTGCTGGAAAAAGTGAGCTATCCTTCATGCCAAGTATCCCAAGGGGTTTGCTGCAGGAGTGACAGGCAGACCAATAAATTCCCATCTACTTTCTGAGAGAAGTTTCATCTGCAAATAGTTCTGACATGACAGAGACAAGTTGCTCGTTCAGATATTTAAAGATATGGTATCACTCTGCTTGGCCTTAATTTTGGGCTTCAGCAAGCTATTGATTTTTTGATTCTTTATATTATGTTAATGATGTCATGATCATATCAGAGCAGCAGTGAACTCCCTCAAAGCTCCAGAGTGCGATATCTAATAGATACTGTTAGTATTAATTGATTTTGCTATAATTCATTCTACACATGTTTTCACTCTTAAGGGTTTAGGGTTTTTTATTAACTGTAAATTCCCTAAACATTCAGGCAGACTGAAAAGTCAAGGCATTTACTTCTCCTCTTGGTTTTTAATTTGGGAATGGGGGCAGTGGGGAAGGCTGTCCTCTCCAACTCACCCCAATCGATAGCAGATTAAGTATAACACTCAATAACTGAACTGATGTGTTCCTGGGCAGCTCAAGAAGCAGCCAAATGATATTTTGTCAATTGGCCAGATGACCTTATGCTATGCGTCTGCTCTCCTTCCTTCCTCCCCAACCTCTCCAGATCCTCCATCAGTTAAAGGCAGGAAGGGATCCTGAAGGCCATTTTTTTTTACTTTCAGCCATTGAAAGCAGATAGGGAACCAGAGAACAGAAAGTCATTGTTGTCCTAACACTACTAGTAAGAATTAAGCCCCAACCATGCTGAAAATCACATTCATATCTAGGTATGCTGAGACACTACCCAGAAAGATTGTAGAATACAAATCCATACTGGAAAATAAATGTTACGAGACAATAGGCTTAAGATGGAAAAAAATGTTCTACTTTCAAAGTTACTTGCAAGCTTACTTGCAGAATTGGGACTGGGTGCAAATGAGGAAGGGATCAGAGTGATTTGCTCTCATCCTCAGTTGAAGTTTCTCTTCTCCCTGAGAAAGGCACAGAGTTAAACCTCTTGGCAAGCATCCCCACATCATCCTCCTGCCATTATTAACCAGCTAGCTCTTTAGAGATGCTGGATGGAAAAGGGCCAGTGAAGCCTGCAAGGAGTCAAGAAAAGCCACCTCTGGCCCAGCCGCATCTCAATGGTGGCTCCATCAGAGATGCTCCGCTCTGATAACTCCTTATCAGGCCAGGCAAGCTCTAAGAGACAAGGAATAGACAAAATAGGAAAATATTATCTGAACTGAAATCCTGCCCCCTTGCCCTGCATAAAATAATCCAGTGCTCATTTGGCAGGGCTGGCTGGCAACAGTGTCCCTTCCAAGTCAGTGTTAAAAGCAGGATGTGTCTGGCTGCCTGTTTCTAGCTCATGGAGTGCCAAAGGAAAGGACAGCTCATGAGGGCTCCTTTCCCTCTGCTGCAACCGAGAAAATCAGCAGGCAAAACTTGCACTTCTTTGCAGTGAAGGTTTGGGTCTGCAACAAAACAAAAGTAGTCCTTTTCTTGTGGTTTTCTCATGGCCACCTCCCTATCTCAGCCCTGGGCCATGAAAGTGGTGCCCAATCAATACAAGTAAGAGACTAAAGAGGCCTCACTTCACCCCTTTTCTTTCTTCATCCAACTGTGAGCAAGGCTGTGTTTCAAAAATCTGAAGAACCTTGGCCTCCCTTCAGTTACCGAGGATTGGAGGGAGGGAAAAGAAGATGCAACTGCAATCAGAGGACAGACTCTTAAGACGACTGTGTTCCTGAGGTCCCTGAGGTCCCCAAGGTGCCAGCAGGCACCTCAGTCCCTCTGCATGGCTAGATGCATATCCTGGCTGGGTTTTGCATTTCACTCCTATTTGCAAGAGAGGGAGAAGATCTAAACAAGGTCCTGCCATTTTCTGCTTTACCTTTTCTTAACAGCTAAACCCTTCTGCCCTCCTCCCCACACCTAGGAATAAAGCAAAGATGGAAACAGGAGAGAAACAGCCACATAACCAGCCCCCACAAAACATGCACTTAGCATCTGCACCAAGCAAACAAGGGAGAAGCCTCCCAGGCATGGGTGAGCTAGATTGAGATTATTTTCCTAACATGTCTCAATTAAAATGTAGATCTCCTTTACTGCCTGGGGCCAGAGGGGCAGGAGGCATTGGAAATGAGATATGGAGGGGGAGAAACAAGACTTTTCTTCATTATTTGCTGCCTTAACCCTTCTGCTGCCACCTCTACTCTAACAGCCAGACAAAGGGCACAGGGTGATTTGAGTGTGTTGTTTGGGTTAAGCAAGGAACTACACATGTATAGACCTTGCCGGGTCTGCTAAGACTCCTTCTGCTTTAATTAAACAAGCTCAAACCTTACTCAGCCACTCGTGACACGAAATTATTATTGTCATGCTTTATAGCCAGTGCTGTCTCGGACCCTGGAGTCTTCAGATCAAGCTCCATACAGGACATCTGCAAGCCACTCCTGTCTGAAGGGCTTGAAGGCTCTGGGCCTCTCAACCACCTGTGAGGTGAGGAACTGCTGTGCCTGCATTGGTAGATGGTTTCTGCTATAGATAGTATCCCATTTAAAAGCTACTGAAGGACATACCTGAAGTGGAAAACAACGGAGAACAGGATGTTCAAGAAAATAGAATGATTTGTTGCTCAGATCCACTCACCAAATAAAAGAAATATGTATATTGCTGAGGATAGGAAGAAGAGACTATGCTCACAGCAAAGCAAGGAGGATCCCACACACACAAAAAAAGAAAAGCCCCACAGCTGGATAAGGTAATTAGCTGCAACCTTAGATTCTCCAGTGAACTCATACAACCTGCCTCGAGGACCACAGTACCACAGGGAAGGGAAAGAAAATTCTCCCTGGTCCAGAAGGCAACTGCAAAAGGACCTGCCTCTGCAGCTCTGCTTGGGGGAATGAGTGTAGTGGAAGTTGGGAGCAACAGGGACAATGAAGGGCTGGAGACAGATGTGCTGGTGGCACATGGGACTGTTTTGTCTCTGAACATCCATCCCTGGAAGTGTTTAAGGTCAGGCTGGATGTGGCTTTGAGCAACCTGGTCTGGTGGAAGATGTCTCTGCCAGTGGCAGGGGGTGTGGAATTAGATGACTTTTAAGGTCCCTTTCAACCCAAACTATTCTGTGTTTTTGTGATTCTATGCCACCCAACAGTATGTAGTGTCCCAAAGCAAGGGTAGTGCTGAGGTGATGAAGGTGTGTCAGGAAATCAGCATTCAGGAGGTCCACCGGAAGGTCTCCAGGTACCACTAAGCACCAGTATCCCTTTCTCATTACATGTTCTAGCACAAGACACACCTCCTCGCCAGTGGCAAACCATGTACTGTTTCACATCAGAGAAGAACAAACCCCAGAGATCTTTCTCTGCAAAGGCTGAACTTTCTGCAACGTGATACCTGAGCTGCAAATGTTTCTGTAATGGAGACAAATCCCAAGTAGGACACCTAACTCACAGGGCTGCATCAGGAGTAAGCTTCTGCTGGAACTCACTGCACAAAGTAATTATCTTCCTACCCTCCCTCTTCTGCCCTCTAGCAAAATAAGCTAATCAAGGAAGAAGGTTGTTATCAAAACACATTTACCACACGCCTGTGTCTTACAGTCCACAGTGCCCAGTGCTGTCCCTGAGTTGCCTCAGGCGGACACGGCCACCAAGATAATCAGCCTGTGAAGGACACAGCTCTGCCCTGCACTGCTAGGTAGACCAGAACAAGAAAACTGCTCCCAAAAGGGACACGATGGCATCTAGGGAATGGAAGGACATCAATAGTGACGGACTCACAACGTGCAGGTACAGTGATGAGTTGGCTCTCCAGGACTAGTGATCAGATGTTCCTCTCAAAGGGACAGGGCTGGTTTGGAGAGATTTATTCAATGTCATCACCCATCTGTAGCAAAATGGGATTCCCAGGAGCCTCCGTTTCACTCGGGGCTTTATCACCATCAATAGCCATCCTCCCCGTCCCAAGAATTTCCTCCTGCTCTCTGGACTAAGAGCCCTGATCTCATTTCAAAAGGCCATTGGAGAGCTGTCACATTTGGGGCTATTTCCTCTGCTCCAAAGGAGAGGCAATGCTGAGGTGTGAAATGATGGGTACTTTAGCTATACCTCAGCAGACAGATTAAAGATTATCTAGGCTCAATGCAGAATGCTTAATGGGCCAATGTCACTCCCAGGGAGCCCCCCTGCTGTGCGCTTCCCTCTGTGAGAAGGCTGAAATGCCGTCTCCAGTTTCGATAACTACCTGAGAAGAGGTGGGTATCACTCTGTGCCAAGGCCAATTGTGGGAAGATGACTCCACTTTCCCTTGCTATCAGATGGGGAGGTTTCACAGGCCATGTGCAGGGTCTGCCCGAGCAGCAGCTGTGACCAGGGAGGACTCAAACCAAGTCGCGTTGGAGACAAGGCAACTTGACAGCTGGTTCACTCCTGATGGCAGTGCCAATCAACTGACTGAAGACTTTCCAACCAAAGGAAAGATTTCAAATTTCCTGCAATTATTCCCCCACCCTTATAATTTATGGTTTTCTCCCTACTGTGTACCAACAGCATGTATCTGGTAATCTCCTGTTGCAATAAGAAATGTCTCCGGATACCTCAAACACACAGGGATACTGAACACAGAAACTGAAGTAACTCTGAGCTTCCCCTCCGATAAGGAAGATCAGCCCGGTAGGTACAAGTTTGCAAGGCAATGCAGGATTTTAGCTGGAAGCCTTTTGCTCTTCATATGGCTGATCCACTTTTGGGAAGTTTAGGACAATTGTCATCTACTTCTGATATACAGAAAGTCATGGAATCATGGAATTGTCAGAGTTGGAAGGGATCTTTAGAGATCACCCAGTCCAACTCACCTGCTAAAGCAGGATTGCCCAGAGCACATCACTCAGGACTGCATCCAGGTGGGTCTTGAAGGTCTCCAGAGAAGGGGACTCCACACCTTCCCTGGGCAGCCTCTTCCAGGGCTCTGGCAACCTCACCCAAAATAAGTTTTTTCTCATATTTGAATGGAACTTCCTGTGTTCCAGCTTATGCCTGTTGCCCCTCGTCGTGTCATTGGGAACCACTAAGGTGATACTTGGATACTAACCACCTTTAGATACTTGGAAGCATTCATAAGGTCTCCCCTCAGCCTTCTCTTCTCCAGGCTAAAGAGCCCCAGCTCTCTCAGCCTTTCCTCATCAGGGAGATGCTCCAATCCCTCCATCATCTTTGTTGCCCTACACTGGACTCTCTCCAGGGGTTCCCTGTCTCTATTGAACTGGAGAGCCCAGAACTAGAGGCAGTATTCCAGTTGTGACCTCATCGATGCAGAGTAGAGGGGGACCATGACCTCCCTCGACCTGCTGGCCTAGGTCCAGGTATTTGAAGATACCAAGAACTGACCCATGTCAAGACTATGCTAAGGCAGGAAAGGATACTGAAAGCTTTTACTATAAAAAAGGGTCCTAGCTTATTCATCATGCCAGGCAAATGCAAAATGCCTGCAAACTGGTACATTTCTGAAGGGACTCCAGTTTGCACCCTGGACAAAACAGCATGGGAAGTACTAAGCATGGATAGCTGAGGAACTGGTTTCTTGTAGTGGAGTCTGAGGGTCTGTAGGATCACAAGCCCTTGCAGGAATCAGTAAATCACTCTCACTTATCTGTTAGAGCTTGGAGTGGCACAGGACTGATGTTCCACCCTCCTGCCCTGCTGGTCCCTGAAACCTGGGCCATAACATCCCTTCTCAGTGCCCCTTCCCACGCAGCACTTGAGTTACCCTCCCTGCCCTGCACAAGCAGAGCAAAAAGCTGGGAAGGAAAAGAGAGGAGATGAAGGGGAAAAGAAAGGAAAAAACTCAGCCTGAAAGAGAGTCGCAGTCTTTCAGATGGCAGAAAGTCAAGGAAGAAAGACCCTTCAAAAAAGGTCTTATTGCAGCATCTGTAGGCGGCTTAGGTTACCCAAGACTCTCTAGTGATTCAGAAGACTTTGACCAAGAAAGTTAAAGCCAGGGACGATCAATGAGCCTCTGCAAGCAGTATCGCATCAGGTTACCTGCTGAGACGAGACAGCAGGAGCTGCACTTTGTAACTTTTTCCTTTTTTTTCTTTATTTTTTTTTTCCCCTGATCTGGCAATGAGTCTGAGCATGGATAACAAATCTCCCTCCCCTTCTACACTAATCCCTCACTCCCTAGAAAACAACTCAACTGTTTTTCTTTCCCCTTCATATCGCTTTAGAAATGAGAATTGTAATTTCTGGGTACACAAGTATCCTGCAGCTGGAGAGCAGGAGGACGTAGAGGCCTACTTCCCAGATACTGGGGTAGGTGTCAGCTGCCAGAGGACAGCACAAAAACCCTTGTGAACAGGGTTGTTCTTTTGTGGAGTAACCAAAAAGCACTCATATGGCTTCTCAAGTGTCTCACAAAGACCATCTGCAGCTATCCAGTTAATCCATGGTCAGATCCAAGTGAACAACTGTGTGTACTAGATTTTGGTCATCCTTTGGCTAACCCAGAGTTAAAGGGATCCAGAAATGTGGCTGGTGTAGCCCATATCTGAGTTTCTGTCATTACTTTATTCACTGGGAGAAGATGCTTAGAAGAGGCCACTGCATCCTGTTCCTGTGGTCCAGGAGTAGTGGGGCCTCTCCTGGCATGTAGTCTGGGGTGCAACTGGGGTGCAAAGCTAGCACAGGTCCCTAAGTGAGGTTCTTGCATGCAAAAAGGCCACTCAAGGGACACATGAAGCTCCACACAGATGAACAGAGGAGTACAGGGAGGAGAGCCAGCTCCTGGCTCTGCTGCCTCCGCAGCAGGACAGACTAGGGATGCTTAAACAAACCCTCTTCCCTTCACAGCAAATGTCAGTTCCTCCAAACCAACAGTGTTTGTTGAAGTCCTGCTTTGCTCGGTCTCTAGAGCCAGGAAAGACTTCTGGGGGAGAAAGAAATCACACATGCCCAAATGTTCCATTTTAATGGAAAAAAAAAAAAAAAGAAAAAAAGAAAAAAAAAGTAATGCTTCACTTCAGAATGACTTTTTATTTTGCAATTTTAAGTAATTTATAAAAATCTGAAATAAAATCTCAAAATAAGAACTTCTGAGATCTAAATGAATCATTCTCCAATTACTAAATGGTATTAGCCCCTTGTAAAACAGCTTTCAAGAACAATTTTTATTAAAAAATAAAATAAAATAAAATTGGCCCACTAGCTGGAAAAAGATGTTTTGAAATATCACAAGCACTTCCAGAAAACAGGACAATTTTCCTCCCTGATTGGAACTTCTGACCTGCTGGACAAGGAGTCCCCATAAGAGCAAGGACAGATCCTAGAGGAGAAGGAGGAGGGTGATGAGGGGCTGCAACCTCCCTTAAGGACACATGTGCATGTTTGATTGTTACAGAAACATAAAATATTTTGGGTTGGAAGGTACCTTAAAGATCATCCAGTTCCAACACCCCTGCCATGGGCAGGGACACCTCCCACTAGATCAGCTTGCTCAGAGGCTCATCCAGCCTGGTCTTGAACACATCCAGGCGTGGGGCGTCCACAACTTCTCTGGGCAACCTGTTCCAGTGTCCCACCACCCTCACAGGAAAGAATTTTTTCCTGAGATCTCATCTACATCTCCCCTGGTTCACTTTAAAGCCATTACTCCTCATCCTATAACTACAATCCCTGATCAAGAGTCCCGCCCAATATCACCTGTAAGCCCCCTCTGGGGACTGAAAGGCCATTATAAGATCTCCTTGGAGCCTTCTCTTCTCCAGGCTGAACAACCTCAGTTCTCTCAACTGCCTATTCATCCCAGAATCAGACAGAACCTATGTGAGGATGAAATAGGGCAGGACAGCCAAAATCTAAAAGTAGCAGGTAACACAACACAGCCTGAAACAGGTCCCTTCTGCACCCAGCAAGGTCTGCATATTACTCCTTTATAAAGGGTTGCTTCTTCCTATAGGGACGCTGCTGTTTTTCTGCCCTGAATATCAGAATATCCTTCCTACTGTCAGCTGGGGTCCTAAGGACAAGCCAGAGATACTGTAGAGGGTGAAAAACTTGTGTGGTCACCATGGGCACATGGATCACCCCTTGTGGATGCCTGCCCTGGAGCTGGTGCTGGGTCAGGCAGGGATAGTGAGGGCTTGTTCAGCTACAGAAGGGTTTATCCCTGCTCTGGGGGCATCCCTCATCTCTGCCCCCCTGCAAATGAATGGCAAAGGACACAGAGAAGGGTGACAGCTTTTGATATGAAGAGCGACAGAAAAACCTTCCTGGGGTTTGGAGGGGGGGTCAGATACTGGGTGGTATCTTTGGACACTGCCGTATCTGACGCAGGAGGAAGCTACAATTCATTTCAGGCTTGAAGAAAACTTTGCTCTGCTCTCATTCCTCTCTGCAGCCCCCCGTTTGGGCTGGTGACATTGCTTCGACCTTGTGACCAGGCACCAAGTGCCTCTGTGCCAGCTATTAGCTTTTAAGCCTGCTCTTCCCCCGGCTCCCACCCTGGCCCCTCACCCTCCCCTGGAGACCCATCCAGCAACTGAGCGAGCGCCACGTTTTCAATTTACACCAACTAAATGATTCATCGCCGCCTAAAGAGGCCTGAACAGAGCCCAGGAGGGGAGCCGAGCTATAGGAGGGAAAGGGAGGGGGGAAAAAGATCGGGGCTAAAGATACAGAGATGAAAAGCTCCGGTGACCTGTTCTATATTGGCTCTTCTCTTGAAGCCAATCAATCTCCCCCCCCTCGTCCCTGCTCCTTTCTTCTGCAGCCGTCTGTGTGTCTGTCTGTCTCTTTCTCTCTCAACAGACTCGAGTTTCTTGGTGTAAGGTTAGGACAGAGGAGCCGTGGAAATCGATTCCCAAGCCCTGGCACACCGCCTCTCCGTGCAGACAGCCCAGCTCTGCCGTGAGACGATGGATGGGGAGCCGTCCCCAGGAGTCCCCAGACCTCTCATATGACAGAAGCTGAGGGCAGGTTGGAAATGGGGGGTCTGGCGAAAAGGGTCTGCACCAAACCTTGAAGTGCAAATCCCAAATTACTAGAGATCCGCATGGGAGAGACAAAAAGATAGAAGCTACACTGCATCTGGCAGTTCTCACCTGTCTACCACTGCTCCTCTTGATGGTTTATACTGGAGGAGAAAGATAAGTGAAAGGCATGGCTTTGCCCACAGGCAATCTGGTTTCCAGTACCACTCTACCCCAGGTCTTTCACAGCCCGATTGCATCTCCCACCCCTTCCACAGAACAACTCACTCATTAGCGTATCTTAATTTAAACTGAAAGAGGGTAGATTCAGATGAGATGTTAGGAAGAAATTCTTTCCTGTAAGGGTGGTGAGGCACTGGAACAGGTTGCCCAGAGAAGTTGTGGATGCCCCATCCCTGGAGGGGTTCAAGGTCAGGCTGGATGGGGTTTTGAGCAACCTACTCTAGTGGGAGTTGTCCCTGCCCATGGCAGGGAGGTTGGAACTGGATGATCTCTAAGGTCCTTTCCAACCCTAAGCATTCTATGATTCTATGAAATTTATGAGGAATCTGAGGCCCAGAGAGGAACCCTTGAATTTACACTGAAAAACCCTTTGAAAATAGTACCAGAAATCAGATTTCTTGACTGCAGTGGGAAGTGGGGGAAAGGAACAGACTGGAGTGGGATTTGATAACATTTACTTTCAAAAACCACTTCAAAAAACTCCCCAGGGAATTAATCTCAGTGACCCTGCTGCAAGGCACATAAATAAAAGGTGCCTCTTTTTTCAGATAAGCAGCAGGGGTTAAGTGACCAGAGAGAGGAGGATGTGGGCATCCTGTCGTCAACCACGTCCAGGCTGTGAGGTCAAAATTCCCCTTTAAGGACCGAGTTTGTATGAGGGATTCTTGTCCTCATCGAGGACACCCCCACTCACCGCCAGCCATCACATTTCTAATAATGAGCTGCTGGGAACTCTGCAGTTATCTCTGCCCCTTTTCTCTGCTTTGAGGGATTAATTGCTGGATGTATTGATGGCTTGTAGCCACTGACCTTGGACGGCAGGAGATTAAGTGTTTAGCATTGCTGTGGTACAATCAACAGCCAAATTCATGGTTTCCTATACAACTGGCTCTCCCTCCACTGACAGCAGAACACACAGTGCTCTGTAGGATGGATGCAGGGTGAGATGAGATGGAATCATACTGTAGAGCTGTATATCAAGTGGAAATGCCATCAGGTCAGCAGAGTGAAAGCTTCATGGGTTCATGCCTGCCATATCACAACTCAGAACTGGTTCGCCAAGGATCCCTTGAACAATTGCAGAGTATGAGTCAAGTTTTTTTGGACAAGTTTTGGGATGGGCCACCTAGATCTGATCTGAAATTAAGCAGGTTGTGATGGCTTTGGATGAGGGTCACTCAAGCCAAAGCTCATCCATAGGAGACTGGACTATGGTGCACATTTTTTCCTTTTCTTCTGTTCCAGAAAGGAGAGGTAGTAAAGAGGATCACTTCTACTGCATCACTGTCTCCACTGTGAGAGTTTGCAAAGAAACAGGAAGAATTCAGAAGTGAACTTGGAGGGAGAAGACAGACACACTGTAATAGCAGGGTCCATCAGGAAAACCCTCCACCGCTGCTAAGGACACAGTGAGATTTGGAGTGATAGGACCCTGCAGAGCCATGCTCAGCTGGAGATGTTTGGATAGACAGATCCAATGCACTGTCTCTGCTGAGAGGTTCTTGGCATATGAGACCACCCTGCCACTCATCGCCAGGAGCTCAGCCAACCTGCCACCTCCCTCCCCACAGCTTTGGCAGAGGCGTCTCTGCAGGAGAAGATCACTGGCAGTGACGGCTACAGAGAGGAAACCTGAAGATCAATAGCATCATTAAAAAGCTGATGGAAAACAAAGCCAGTGAACTAATTTCCTGGTCCTGAAGACACCTGGATCCACTGTTCCTTGCAAGGCACTGGATAAAACAGTACTGTGAATAGAGAAATTGTGAACCAAGGTCCCTTCTTGGCCTGATATTTAGAAGCCCAAGGATATACAGACAAATTTGCTCAACATCCTAACCAGATAAACCAAATGAGCAGTTTGGCTCATTTATGCTCCTTTGGCACTACTGAGTTGACACCCAAAGGAAAATTGCTCAACTTCACGATCAACATTTTCCTACAGTGACCATACAAACCACAAGGTTCTCTTGAAATCTAACTTGGATTGGACCCCATGATGCTTAAGGGACACGTTTCCTCTCTAAGGGCAATGGAGATCATGACAAGTCTGGAAGGAAAGGTTCAGGTCAGTGGTGGAAAGTTTGAGGTGCTGAGACGAGTGTCTGGGCTGGGCTGCTAGTCAGAACCAAGCTTCTTTAAGCAATGGAAATAAGAAGGTAATTGTCACCCAGAGAAGAGCTGCTGTAGGATTTGATTCAAGGTGCATCAGGGTGGACATATACTTTCTTGGTGCAATCAGCAGACTGTAGATCAGGCAGCTGTGAAGATTTGACCAGGCTCTACCACTCTTCTCTTCCTTTGTCATCCAAAACAACGCTTCTTGCTTAAACAAAGTCTCCCCCAGCAAGTCCCAGAGACCTCACCAGAGGGGCCTGCGTGACTCATTGGCTCACCTGCCACAGCCAAGACCTCAAACAGCATTTTGCATCTCTGCCATTTGTTATCACAGACATTGAGAGAAGATGGGTGGAGGAAAAGCAAGGCTGGGACAGTGGGAAACACCAGCAGGTACTTACGTGTTGTGAAGAACGCACCATCCACAGTGAGGGTCGCCTGAGCCCAAGCACTCGCTGCAGGTCTCGTACTGGCTACACGACTCCACGGGCACCCGAGTGAGCTGCAGGAGGAAAGGGGACAACCTGTCAGGCTTTTCACAGGGCTCTGCAACGTCCATAAGGACTTGATGGAGGTGCCACCCTCCCTGTCCTTTTCCTCTGCTGCCTGTCCTCCCAAAGGGAAATACTTGTAGAGCTTGGCAGGCCTAGGGCAAAGGGATGGGTCTGCATATCACTCCAGAGTTCAACATGGTTGAAACCCCTGTCCAAATGAGCACTCAACTTGGTGAAATCACTTTCAAGATCACCACCTCCCCTGTGGCCTTTTCCTCTTCCCCATGGCCTTTCACTCTTTGATTGCCAGAATACCTCACTTCCACAGCTTCACAGGGAACCAGAGAATCAAGCAGGCTGTCTGCAGACTGTGATGACCTTGAATCAATTAAGCAATGTGTGATCTTCTGCAACAAATCAAACTCAATCAATATCAATGCTCTCCCACACTCTGGTTGTGGAGCTTGTTGTTTTCTGGCTTCCTGTGAGAACTGAGGTTTCATGATGTCTTTCTCTCCCTCTCATGACCTGCCACACCACCACTTGTCCTTGGAGAGCATTATCTCCACTCCTCATTGCCCATGCATCTTTTCAACCATCAGTTGTCCCACCCCTGGAGAGGTTACTCCCAGGAGGTAAAGGACAAAAGCCACTAGCTTGGATACTGAATGAACTTGCTGTTGCCCTGACTTAGCAGCTCAGAAGGCATTAGAGGTGGACCAGAAACACCCATCTACTGCCAAAATACTGCATTTTATTACCTTTTTTCTTCTTTCTTTCTTCCTTCTTTTTTAATTAAAGTATTTCAGTCAGGGTTTTCAAAGACATAAAGGTCTTCCTAGCCTGACGTCCTGTCTAACCGACCAGAGCCTTTTTATTGCTATTAAGTTTTGGAAGCCCCTTCACTTCTTTGGAAGCCAAATATACAATTTCAGCCCAATGACCTATAGTCTCTTTTCCATTGAATACTTTTCAGAGAGCTCCTATAATATACAGTCAATTGCCAGTGCCTTCACCCCAGCTCATGTCAGCAGGGAGAGTTTATTCCTTCAGATGATATAGTGCGGTATTATCCTGATGAAACACCACTGAGAACTGCCAACAATAAACTGCGGAACAGTTACTTGTGACAAATGACAAAGGAATACACCTGCATCCCAGGGATAATTTTTTTTACTTGGTGCAACATTCAAGAGAGTTTTAGCTGTGCAGTGATAGATTAAGATTCATTCAGCTTGGATCTGTAAATGAACCAAGAACTGGCTTTTATATATATAAATACATATCAGGCAAAATTCCAGCTATTTATGAAGAACTTTTCTGTTTGCATTAGAAATTGTCTTCCTAACCTCTACACAGACACCCCACCTGGTATTAGATAGTCTGTTTGTAAAAGCTGAAAATCTTTATTTTTAACCTCTGGCAGGTGGCAGTAGTATTAGAAAAGTTCAGATAGAAGAAATAAGGTGGGGTTTATTTGCCATCGCACCATTGCCTGTGCCAAGTCACCCAAAGAAACCACATGCAGCTACTGAAAGCTTTTAATGAAAAAGGAAGAATGTTAAAAAAAAAACACAAAACAACCCAAACCACAAAACCACCTTTCTCAAACTGAATGAATTGCCATGAGCATAAGAGCACAATCAGAACAGACCAGAGAGAAATGAAAATGAGAAGATCAAAACAGGGAGGGAGTCATTCCAACTACTGTAAGTATTAGGAAGTTTCAAAGGTAAGATAGCGTAACACAATTAAGCTTTAAAATGCAGTTGGTCCACCTTCCTCAAGCTTCAGGTCAAGAAGATATCAGCCTTCTATCAAATATAAATTGTATGCTCTGAGATCTAACCCATAGACCGATGTTGAACCTAAAAGTCCATGTTGTATCCAATTTACAAAAAGACATGAAGGGGCAGAGACCTTGTAATTTCTTATGTTGGCCATTCCTACCTGTTATTTCCATCTGAAAGAAAATACATTGTGAATTATTTTCCCTTGATCCCACCTAACTTGACCATGTCCGCACGGTAAACATCAGGAAACTTGTGGAAGAGGCAGATAATTCAGTTTTGAAAGACTCTAAATCTGCCCTGCCTCAATCCAGATGCAATCAACTGTGTAATCTCCACTTTAAAATTAGAAATTTGAGGAAACAGTTGGGATTAGCAACGTGATTCCTACCAAACCTACCCTCAGTTTAACATATGTTGCAGCTCTATTTAAACTCATTAGCTGAAGATAGTTTTTCGGAACCTCAGTTTCTGAGCTAGATTACATCTGTCTTATCAAAGTGAACCTTGCTTAAGAAGTTCAGATCAGAATACACACTTTTCCAGCACCCAATGACATTGGGTTTGAATGTTCCGAGTCAAAATCCACTTGTGGCTGTGATATATGTACAAGAAAGAAGTCCTAAAGGACTGAATTTTGTTATTTCTTTGCAAATTGCTACAAAAAGAGTAGATAAAAAGTGGTCTTTGTAGGTTGTCCTGTTACTATTCAGAGAACAAGCCTTAAGAGGAGCAGCTGAAGGAGCTCAGGTTGTTCAGTCTGGAGAAAAGGAGGCTGAGGAGAGACCTCACTTTTTACAACTGCCTGAAAGGAGAGTGTAGCCAGGGAGAGGACAGTGTCTTCTCCCATGTAACAGGCTATAGGACAAGAGGAAATTGCCTCAAAGCTGCACCAGGGGAGGTTTAGATTGGGTATTAGGAAACAGATAACAAAGCTGGTGAGGGGTCTGGAGTATGCCTTATGAGGCAAGGCTAAGGAAGCTGGGGTTGTTTAGTCTGAAGAAGAGAAGGATGAAAGAAGGTTGTAGAGAGGTGGGGCTTGGTCTCTTCTCCCAAGCCACAGGTGAGAGGACAAGAGGAAATGGCCTCAATTTGCACCAGGGAAGGTTCAAACTGGATATCAGGCAACATTTTTACACTGAAAGAGTTATTAAGCCTTGGAACAGACTGCCCAGGGAAGTGGTTGAGGCACTTCAAAGTGATTGAGGTATTTTAAATACCTGGGGGTATTTAACAGACAGGTTGACATAGTGCTTAGTGTTGCGGTTTACTGATGGGTTGTGGTTTTTTATCAGAGTTAGGTTGATGGTTGGACGAGATGATTTCAAAGGTCCTTCTAACTGAGACAATTCTAAGATTCTATGATTCTACTGGGAATCCAGATCATCATTTTTGCAGACATGCTTCCTTCTCAGCTTCTTTAGGATACTCAGTCTCTATAGGATACAGTTTTTATGTTGTGGAGGAGCACACCTTGCTTTTGTCCCCATCCCAGAGAGCACAGCTATGCAGTATGAGCCTGCACCAAGTTACATGCCATATGAGTGTCACCATTCACATTGCTACATGTTATTCCTGCTATAGGAGACCTTTTATGAGTTCACCTCAAGTAGCTTTATTGTGAGATTAATTAAAATTGTACCATGCTGGTAAGTGTCTTGGGCTGGAAGTGTCAGACCTTCTAATTAATACAGAAAGAATCTACAAAAAACAAAGGAGCTGCAACTGAAAGGAAAGCCACCTAGGGGTCGTCAGCTGAAAAGAGAAAGAACATCAAGCAAATAAGGCACATCAGAGGTCTTATTTTCCTTTGGAACATAAGCTGTAATTAATTCAGCTCAGCTTTCCAAGTTGAAAGTTTTGAGAAGTGACCGTGCCCCTGGGGAGCAGTCAGCTTTTTATGCTGCCCCTAAAATATCTGAAAAAGAAAAGTCCACGCAAACCTCCCAATTACAGTGCCTTGTCATTATTCATGATGATGAAGGGACCAGGCAGCGCTGAAGGTGGAGATCTCCATTGTAAACCAGACTGTGACTACTCCTTCCACCCCTTCTCCATCCTTGGAAAGTCTAACAAACTTTTCAAGGTCATTTCCCAATGTCGGTGAGGTTCCCTACTGCTGGCCTTTCATCAGGGTGGGACTTGGAGTCAATATTTTACAGCAAATATAGCCAGGGTTTCAGCAGACAGAGGATTAACAAAAGCAAAGTGTCCTTCAATTTGGGTCACTATGAGCCAGGCTGGAGTAATTTATATTCCTACAGTGGTTACGGCTTAACTGATATTTTGGCCTCGCTCTGCTAGAGCAATATATGGATATGAGAAGAAGATGCTGTTGTTTTAAACATGATGTGATGAAGCATATGTCCCCATTTTATCAATGAAACGTGAGGCTGTAAGTGAGGTTTTCTGCAGCTGAAGTAGGTAGAAGATGGGGGCTTAAGGCAGATGAGCAAGTTCATGCAAGACGACCATGAAAGAGTTGATTATTGAACATTAAGTTATTAAGTACAACCTATTTAGACTTTGAGTTAATTGAATCATAGAATCAATAAATCACGGAATGGTTAGAGGTGGAAGCAAC
This sequence comes from Thinocorus orbignyianus, assembly GCA_013400375.1. Lineage (NCBI taxonomy): Eukaryota > Metazoa > Chordata > Aves > Ciconiiformes > Thinocoridae > Thinocorus > Thinocorus orbignyianus. Next base: position 500,953 of record VXBW01001239.1, on the reverse strand, counting down.
CTTAAAGATCATCCAGTTTCAACCTCCCTACCATGGGCAGGGACACTTCCACTAGACCAGGTTGCTTAAAGCCCCATCCAGCCTGGCCTTGAACACCTCCAGAGATGGGACATCCACAGCTTCTCTGGGCATCATTCAATTGAAATATTGAAGAAATGAGGGTAAGATTCTTGTGGATCCCGCTCTATGTACCTATGGATATCTAGGAGGTGCTTCCAAGTCTCTGTTCATAGCAGACCAGAGGGACAGATGACCTCTGATCACATCTGAGGTAGGCAGCATTTCCAGAGCAGCCAGCTGACCACTGGATTTCCAGGATGACTACTGTGCAGTAGGCAGTGTGAAAGACCCAGGAGCCTCACCACTAGCATCTTGTCTGTATAGGGGAGACCAAAGTGCCACCATTTAGACTGTCCCCTACTCATCTGGATTGAGATGCAATCCCAGAGCCAGGGGCAGATGAGAGGTATGAGAATCTGATGTCCTTCTCAAGGGCAGCAAGAAAACGACGAATAGGTCCAGCTGCCACAGTTGCAGCAGGATTTGAAAAGATATTTCTCTTCATCAACACATTCATTCACACGTCCCCAAAGTAATCATTCATGAGTTTCTGGCTCACAAGGACATCTTGAAAAATCTGGCAAAATCTGTGAACTGCTGTACAGTTCAGAGCTCACCTGCTACATACGACTTCAGGGCTTTTCACACAGCAGCAGGGCTGTCCTCACCTCTGCTCCAGCCTAAATTGCTAACTGCAGCTTTTCCAGCTCCCAGCGTCACTTTCAACCCTCTATTTCTACTATGAATGAGTTACAGAAAGTCATTTAAAACAAAATGATTGAGGTTTTTGGATCTGATAGACAGTAACAGCTAATCCTGTTAGAAATTTGGCTCCCGCTTCTGCCATTATATATTCACAAAAGCTCCTGCTATGTGCTCAGTCATAATTTTCTGGCTCCCGTTTTTGACTTTCTTATTTCAATATACATTGCTTTTTTTTTTTCTTTTTTTTTTTTTTTCTCCCTTAAACTGCCAACATTCTGGTCAAAACGTGAATCATTGCTCAATCTCTGCTGTTATAATTGGATGTTAATACAGCAGCGGGATTTATTCAGTCTGATGGACTAACTTAATTTAAATGTACAAAAAGGCATCTTAAGTAGCCAATTTCCTTCCCGACAGTCAAAAGATACATTTCCAAAACACTGAACAGTGACTCTGTCAAGCCATGTGGGTTCTGTGAATGTTGCTATCTTTCAAGACTCAGTCAGCCCCGAAAAACTGCAGAAAGATTAAGAGAGGAGCTTATTTGATTTCACAGCTTTGAATAGAGTGTTCAAGATAATACAGTTTATTAAGTAGAGCAAGGCAAAAAACACCTAAGAGACCACTGGTGGAACCAGATTCTGTGCTCTTAAGAGAGTCAGTGAGGATATCCATCACCTGCAGGGCATCCCAGGATGCTAATTTTAACTTGGTGTGAATTATGGACAAGAGGACCTTGAATCCTCTGTCTTGCTTGAGTTCCTGTGCCTCATCCCCTTGATCTGCAAACTCAGCAAAAAGAGTGAGAACACAGAAAAGAGCAGCCCAGGAAGCTGAAACACAGAATCCTAGAATGGTTTTGGGGTTGGAATGGACCTTGAAGATCACCGAGTTCCAAACCCCCTGCCATTGGCAGGGACACCTCCCACTAGAGCAGGTTGCTCAACTTCTTAGTTACACCAATAACAAGCGGGACTCAAGCACATAGATGTTGTAAAACTGGTGGGAGAGGAGATGCTCCTGAAGGGAGAGAGATGAGGAACTGGATTTGATTCCAGCCTGCTGCTCCAGCATGATAAGTAAATAACTTGCAAGTCCCACTGGGACAGGGAATGTCATTTCTCATCAGACACCCCCGAGCTCTTCATTGTAACATTCTTCTCAGCAAATCCATGCTTACATACTTGGAAAAATGGAGGCTTTAATTAAGGAGAGTTAATTGGAAGCAGCAGTACCTGTCAAGGACAAATGACACAATAATTAAACTGGGGGTCAATGTCCCACTGTGTGGTAGGGTAAATTACCTGTCCTGATATACTTGTTCACAAAGAAGGGCTTCCTACCCACAGCTGTGCATGTGCTGCTGCTCCTCCTCTCCTTCCCTGCCCTGAGCTGTCCTCCACATCTTTGGTGAGAGATGTCTTTACTTTGGCATTGACACAGCAAATCCCCAGCTATGATCACACGCTACTCACATGAAGAGAGGTAAAGCAAGGAGAGATATAGAAAGATTGCACCTCTCTTATGAGGACAGGCTGAGAGAGTTGGGATTGTTCAGCCTGGAGAAGAAAAGGCTCTGAGGAGACCTTTGAGCAGCCTTGCAGTCCCTAGAAGGGTTACAGGAGAGATGGGGAAAGACTCTTGATCAGGGAGGGGAGCCATAGGACAAGGGGGAATGGTTTTAAACTGAAAGAAGGGAGATTTAGATTGGATATTAGGAAGAAATTCTTTACTGTGAGGGTGATGAGACACTGCATCAGGTTGCCCAGAGAAGTTGTGGCTGCCCCATCCCTGGAAGTGTTCAAGGCCAGGCTGGATGGGGCTTTGAGCAACCTGGTCTAAGTGAGAAGTGTCCCTGCCCACGGCAGGGGTTTGGAACTGGATGATCTTTAAGGTACTTTGTAGCCCAGACCATTCTGTGATAACAGCAGTGCATCCCATCACTTTCTGATGTGCTCTCTGTACAAGGCAGGAGATATATTAGGAATTTTTGTCCTTTGCAAAAATCACAGTTCACAGGCCAGGAGGTATGGGAGGAGTGTCAGGCGGTTTTACCCAAGCCTGATGAAACCAGCCACCTTTTTACCCACCCTGCAAACCACTGCCTCTCGACAACTCTCTCTGCCTGTAGTATTCAATCTGTCTTTCTCCCCGCCAAGCCCAGGTAGGTTGAGAACCCCCCCTGCCTTGTTTATCGCAAAATCTTTATCCCATGGTCAAGGGTTTCAGTCTGTTAACTCTAAAACAAACAAGGTTTGTCTAAATGTCTGTGTTCAAAAGCCTTCAAAATCGAGAGTCTCATGTCACAATTAACGCAGGGCCAGCCCAGGCTTAATGAGAGCCGGTGCCTGTGTGGTTACTGAAGCATGCCTGCCGAGCAAGGGATAGATCATTATCCAGGCTCTATAAAAACTATATATAGATTTAATTGGGACCTGTAATGGAATTTATGTCACTGCAATGGACTTTCTCAAAGTCCAGCATCACTTCAAGGCTCCTGGTGGAGGTGTGAACAGTTCAAGCACAAAGGGAGAAGTTAGCAGTTGTTTCTACTGGTGATGGCTACTTTCCAGGTCACCTTGTTTCATCATCTTTCCAGATGTTACCACCCTCCCCCTCAGTTATCAAGGCGCATCTTCCTGGAGATTCATTCACCTCTGCAACCCTCTCAGGTATCCTACTGTGTCTTCTTCTTGCCCATTTCCATTGATGCAATCCGATCATTACTCCAAATGTCACCTTTACTCCCACATCATCTCCATGGGTTAAGATGTCTACATCCCAGTATCTGCCTCACCTCTCCCTGCACGCCACCCACATGCCCTCCTGGATTTCTAGCTCCATCACATGTTGAATAGATCTTTCTTTAATTTTCCAGTTTATCCTTGACAACATTTTGACTTTTGGCATCCACAGCAGGCTTTAGAAGCAGTCTTATAAGTCCAGAGCCCACTGCTTGAAGGAATCACAGCCTTTCATTTTTGCAGGACTAGATTTTCAGCATTTTAATGTCATGCCCGCTAATTCTTGCATTTGTAGAGGTGGTGAACAGTCACTTCCTATTCACTGCCTTCTGCCAATGATTCATAATTTCACTGATTTCTACCATACACTCCAGCTCACCCCTTCCCAGGCTGAGGAGTTCCTACTTTTTCATTCACCTCCCACAGGGAAACCACTCTATACTTCTGATCATAAAATCATAGAATCATAGAATGGTTGGAGTTGAAAGGGACCTTAAAGACCATCCAGTTCCAACCCCCTGCCATGGGCAGGGACACCTCCCACCAGACCAGGCTGCAGAAAGCCCCATCCGGCCTGACCTTGAACGCTTCCAGAGATGAGGCTTCCACAATCTCTCTGGGCAATATGTTCCAGTGTCTCACCACCTTCACAGCAAAGAATTTCTTCCTAATATCTAATCTAAAACTATCTTATTTGATCTACCAAATCTACCTAATCTAAACCTACCTAACCTAATCTACCTAATCATCTAATCTATTTTTTTCAGTTTAAAACCATCACCCATCTTGGTCCCCTTTCTCTTTTGACCACTTGTTTACTCTTGTTACCCAAATGTTGGGCAAAAGGAGAGGTCGCCTGGTGGCCTAGGTCATCTTTTTATAGCCTTTTCCACTTCTCTCATCTCTGGACTCTCAGGCACTAACCAAAACTATTAAGCTACTGCCTTTAACAGGCTGACACATCTAGGTTTGAGGCACATGAGTGTGCACATCCTTCAGGTGCATCCCAGCTGCAAAGGGAAACACATCAGCTTCAGCTGTGATTAAACCTGCTTTATCAGGGGCTTTGGGAATGGCAGGTAACTCGTAAAGCTGTGAGAACTTGATTACTTTTACTGGTGTGAGCATATAGTGGGACTGAGCTTCAGACAGCTCCTCAGAGTTCTCCTTGCCATGAAAAGGGACATGTGTTTTGTCCCCAGATACCCTCACACGTACTACCCCCTCCCTCTTTCAACCTCTTGCTGCTGCCTCTTCTCCTTTTATAAGTCATTCTCTGCGCAGTGCCATCAAATCTCAGCTGACACAAGCTCCACAGGCAGCATCAATCGGAGCGATAGCATCAGCCAAAGAGTTATGAGGTCACGCTGGTTAATCTGCAAACCAAAAACTTAAGATCCGAGGCAGGGAGAGCCGTGATAACCTTTGCTTGCAGTTAATCTTGAGCTGCGGCAAGCATACACCGACCCAAACTAGAGACAGAAAACTGAGACTTTCCAGGGCTATTACAATACCTCTGCCTCTCCTGAGTCCTCACCACCAACAGCGTTACTGAGTGTTTCAGGCAAGAGTTAATCAAAATCCAGGGAGAAAATGTGAAGTAGGCTCTTCCCAAGCCCTTAAATCTATGTCTCCGTTTATTAAACGAGAGAAAACCAGACAGAGCTTGCTGCTCAGCTGTCGCCTGGGAGAGCTCAGCTCACTCTCAAGGTTTGGGTGGTAATTAGCGCTGCCAAAAAGACAACGACCAGGCAGAGATGCAGGCAACTATTTTGGGCCGTATCTATTTGCTTTTAGAGATCTCTGCTATTTGTTTCAGCGTGGAATCTGTTAGAAGAAGTTCGGCTCAGCTCCCTGAATTCATGGAGGGCTTGAAAAGCAGAATTCCTACTGAGTGTAAGGAGTGTTGCTCCATCCCAGCCCCCAGCGCCCATATTTCAATGGATTAAGTGCATAACCCAGTGCGGTAAGCACTACACATGTTTTCCCAGCTTTCTCAGACATCCATCTTGCCATAAAATGAAAGTTCAAGGACATTTAATTCCAGGATCATATAAATGCATAGCATTTAAGGTCAGAAGGGACCATTAGATCATCTGTTCTTGCTTCCTGTACATCACAGGCCACTAAATTTCCCCCTTCTACCCTTATATGAACTAAATAATCTGGTTTTAGCTATAGCATCTTGCCTAGGAAGACCTCCCATTTCGATGTGAAGATACCAAGAAATGGAGAATCCTCCATTTCACGGGCAGTTTGTTCCAGTGGTTAATCACTCACACCATAAAAACCTTGTCCATGCCTTATATTTCATGTGAATTTATCAGGCTTTGGTTTCCAACCACTGATTCTTATTCTGCTTGCCTTCTTTAGATTGAAGAGCCCTTTAAGTCTGCTGTTTTCACCCCATGAGGATGCTCAGACAGGCAAATCGAATCATTCCTCAATATTCCTTCTGACACACTAACAGGCTGAGATCCTTCCAGTCCTTTTGAGGACATCATACCTTCCTGATCCCTGCCAATAGTTTCTGTGGATCTTCAATGCTCTTTTTCCTCTCTCTCAGTGCTCTTTTACAAAAGGAGACCTACTTGCCCACTCTCTTTCACTCATCCTAAGGATGCAGGATGGAGTCAACTGGTTTCTGCTTCAGGATGGACCAGGGAAAACCCTTTACAAGACTGTAAAGAAATTACTTGCTCATCAATTTCATTCATTGCTTTCTAGGACACATCTCCCACTTTCCAGCCTGACCTACATTCCCTTCTTAGAAGACAAGAGAAGTTTGCGTTTGTTTTGTTTGAGGGAGCCAAAGTCACCCAACCACTCCGTCATCATCGTTAACGCTGAGTTAATCATTGTGCCACTGAATATTTTATCCACACGATTTAGTAACAACTTTCTGCTCATTCATGAAAATTTTCGATAACGTTGGGCCCAACATTGATCCCTGGAGAATATTACTAGGAAAACCCTCAGGCTCTTTGAGAGCTGCCAAGTATTAAGCCATTTCAGAGATGTTTTTTGCTATTTTTACCTTTTTTTATTTTTTTTTAAATGGGAACCAGCTATGCTGTTGACTCAAGTGCTGTACAGAAAGGTAAAGAGATCCACACTACAAAATTCCATTATTTTCTTAGAGAAAAAATCACCTATCTCCTTCAAGAATGAAAAATGTTTTATTTTTCATTAAAATATGCTACCCAGCTGACATTTGGCCCAGTTCAGGAGTAAGCATCAGGAGCTTTAGACTTATCCAGGGACTTTACTATTTACTACTTAATATTACCCCTTTCACTAAATCACTAAAGCAGGGGTCTCACCTAGATTACTAATATATTCCCTCAGATATTTGATACAGAGTATTTCAGGTCCCAGGGATGTGAAGTCACCCTCAGAGGGGTCCTGCACTATCCAGTGACTGTATATTGTAGCTTTGTCCCTGTCTAAAATGCCTCAGTGAATAAACCAAAGCTAGATAGGACGGGAACCTGTGGAGTTGTTAGGAGATGTGGTTCCTGAGGCTGAGATGACCCCCCAAAATTGTGGTTGCCCTGTGAGTGTGCAGCAGCATCGATACAGCTGGTTTTGCTGGCATCCCAGATCATACACAGATCATCCTTTCTCCTGACCGCTGGTGATTGCTCGGAACTCAGGCCCTTTGCACGGATTCCCAATCTTGTGCAGGAGCACACAAGGTTCGTCATTTCTCCAGTTTCTCCTTCCTTTGCTCTCCTGTAATTTTTTCATATATTTTAAAGCAGAAGGCTGAGACTCCCACTGCACCTTTATTTTTATGGAAAGATATATGAGGCATCCAGATTTCTTGGGGAAAAACAGCTGGCAGGAGGATCTGTAGAGAAACAGAACTTTTTGTCCCTGTAGATAACTGATTCAAACCTGTTTTAAGGCTCTCAACACTCCCTGATACTGTAGGAAAGAGAGAGATCTCATTTCACCTCCTTGCTGCCAAGGCATTGAACTCACAAAAGCTGCTACTAAGCAGAACCGCTGCCCGAGAGGGGCAAGGATCAGGTCTGGGGGGATGGTGATGGTGTTGGACAACTGCAAGGTGAATGCTGCCAGCTGGCTTGGGCATAAAGCAGGGAGACCCAAGGGACCCTATGAAGCCTCTGCCAACTTCATCCAGGTGGTTCCCAAGCTGGCATCTTGAAAGGGAACAGGATTAACCTACTGAAGCATCTTAAAGGAGCCCTCCACCTCAAAGATCAAAGGCGCCCTGGCTTTACCTCTCTTATTACACCTGCCTCCCTTTGTGGGCATCTCTGACAAAAGCCTACAATCTATTTAGACTGGGGGATTTGCTCAGGTACATTTCACAGTGCACACCACTCCATGCAAAAAAAAAAAAAAAAAGAGAAAAAAAATAAAAACAGCTTAAAAAATACCCTTTTGTCCCCGGCCACAAAGAAGAAGTGAGGCCCATTTGGCGCATAATGCAAGGGGAAAGAAATAAGAGCAAGGAGCAGGGCCAGGCTGTTTCCCTCTGAAACACAAGCCCTGGCATGTAGCTCAGAGGGCCAGCACTGCAGGTGACACTCTTGGCAGGATCCATCTGACCCTCCTGAACCTTTTTATCCAGGTCTCACCCACAGAGAATCCTAGAATAATTTGGGTTGGAAGAGAACTTAAAGATCACCCAGTTCCAACCCCCCTGCCATGGGCAAGGACACCTCCCATCAGACAAGGTTGCTCAAAGCCCCATCCAACCTGGCCTTGAACACCTCCAGGGATGGGGCAGCCACAGCTTCTCTGGGCAACCTGTTCCAGTGTCTCACCACCCTCACAGGAAAGAATTTCTTCCGAATCTCCAACCTAAATCTCCCCTATTTCAGTTTAAAACAATTACCCTTCATCACTATACATCCCAAAAAGATGGGGATGTATGTCCCGAAGGCTTTGAAATGTCCTTGCGCATAGCTCAGTGCATCTGACATCCCTCTCTCAGTGGCAGTGAACTCCTCACTGCTCTTCTTTACTCTTCCTTTTCCCCAGCTAATGGAAACCCATGTGCAAAAGGGCCAGCACTCTGCCATGGTCCCCAGATCCATTCAGGAAGGGGACAGGGAACAAAAAATATCAAAGATTAGAAGAAAATCAGGTACAGCACAGAAGAGGCTGTCTGAAGGTCAAACACATTTATGCTTTTTATTGGTATTAGGATTGACACTAGTTTTATTACAGCCATGTAGCCACTATCTAAAGAGCACTGTGACGCCATGCATCCTGGTTTAAGAGAAGGTTACACTCTGATGTAGAGACTGGTCAAAGTGGAGCGAAGCTGGGGATCTGGATTCTGTCAAACTACAACAGGCTCATTGCACCCATAGGATCCACAGAGGGGATGGGAGGGTAATGGTTTTAAACTGACAGAGGGAAGATTTAGATGAGATATTAGGAAGAAATCCTTTTCCATGAGGGTAGTGAGACACTGGAACAGGTCGGCCAGAGAAGCTGTGGATGCCCCATCCCTGGAGATGTTCAAGACCACGGTGGATGGGGCTTTGAGGAACCTGCTTTAGTGGGAAGTGTCCCTGACCATAGCAGGGGGATTGGAATTCAATGATCCTTAAGGTCCTTTCCAATCCAAACCATTCTATAATTCTATGATTAGGGTTTGGCGACCAAGGATCACATTCCCTCTCACGTGTGCAGACACGTGTGTTCACGATCACACACATGCAGACACACAATCCAGGCAGCCACCTCACATCCTTTGTGAGCGCTGGTAGATTTCAACCATATAGGAAGGGGTTGTGGGGAACATTATTTTATTTTCTGGCTTCCATTTCACATCAATGAACCATAAAATTCTAGCTACAGCTTTTCTCAGTCTTTTACCGATCTATGATACCTGTCTGTCTGTCTCTTACCTGTCCACACACATGCAGTGTGCTAGAAATAATGTACGTCCTGAAGGAACAATATCACCTCTGCTTTCCTGAGGATTACAGCCTGCCTCTTCCAGAAACAGCAATCCCTGCCCCTGGTTTATTAACCAAACAGCAGGCACTGAGAAAAACCCTCACCCACACAATCAGGAGAGTGGTTTTCTCAGCCTTTATGGAGAGAAGGAAATTAGGAGCGTATAATAAAACCAGAAGACAGCTGAGGATCAGCTTCAGCTCTCACCAAAATAATAGGTGAGGAGAGGTTCCTTCCAGTTGCCTTGGATTTCACCTGAGGAAAGCTGTATATCTCCTGCTTTAACCTTGTGAGTTACAACATCACCTCTTTGGCTCATGTTTTTAGAAAAATACAAGAGCTCATGCCCCTGATCCTTTATCTTCTCCAGAGGGCACAGAGATTTTATAGGTATCTGTCCCAAGGGAGGTGAAGGAAAAGTGGTGTTTTCTACTTATTTTAGTTCTTGTTTTGGCCATTGCACCTGAATCACCATCTCCAAAATCCTTCCCTGCTTTGTATTTGTATCTTTGGAGACAAAAAATATCTGGGAAGGAGGGAAGCCCAGCTAGGCAGCAGCCTAACTCTGTCCAGAGACCCATATCCACGCAAGTTATTCAATCTCCAATCCACTTCATCTACCCAAAGCATCTCTGAAAGGAATATAAGGACTATTTCTTTCCATTAATTATGAAGGAAGTCTGTATGGGGGGTGGGATGAATCTGGAACATGTTTTTTTCTTGCACACACAGCAGGGGCTGGAGCATATCTGCAACTCACAAGGATGTTGAGAAGCTCTGGGACTAGGGGGATTGCCTGGCGCTAATGGTGGATGTTTAAAAAGGCATGTACTGAATCCCTGGAAACATTTAACTCAGGCGGTTTGTTTTCCTAAAAGATATGCAGTATTGCTGAGCTGAAGCTCTGAACAGACATCTCCCCGGGGAGTTCTATGACCTGAGTTCTGTAGACCGCATTAAGACAATCATGCTGGTCTCTTTTGGCTTTCAAATCTATGAATTTCTAAGTAGTTGCCAAATAGTTTAAATGATAATTGTCAGCTTGTGCTGAAAAGAGCTCAGCTAGGCAAACAGACCTTATGTGAAGTGAAAACTTTATTATTATTATTATTATTATTATTATTATTATTATTATTATTATTACTACTACTACTACTACTACTACAGATGGGTTTCGTCTTGCTCAGCTTTAAACTACATTTGCTCTATCAGCATATGGATTTCAGAAGACAAGTTGCCTGACCCAGTGACCAGACCGATAATGGGACTGCTATGGTAATTGCCATATTTGCAAGAAAAGTATGAATTGCTACTTCTAGGCTGGCTATGCAGACAGTGGAGACAAAGTTTATCATTGCCCTAAATGTGATTTGTTTTCTGCTGACGCAGAATGTTCCAGCAATTAGTTTGCTGCGTTAGGGTCCCCTTTTCCACATATCTCTTTTTCCTGAGGTTTTATATTGCAGCATATGTGAACTATTGAAAGGATAAGTTTTTAAGACAATTCACGGTGAAATGACCATTCCAGCACCCTCAAGTGTTAATGCACGAATCTGAATTTTCTGCTGTTTTGTAGTGCATTACAGATTTAGAGCATCTGTAATACTGGTAGTTAGGAGGGAGAAGGCTGTGGATTGGTGGTGTAAGAGGTATTTATCAAGTTGAGGTAAACTCATTGTATTCCCATCTCATTAGACCAGGTAGCAGGGCTTCAAAAAAGCCCCTGATTCTCTCATACTGATTTGCTCCAAGGTGCTGTAGAGACATGCTAGAAAACAGTGATATTTATAAATAAAAGAAACCAAGGGGAATGCAAAAAGTCTTTGGACAGAGGACTGATCTTCCAAAAACCCCAGCTCTGACCACCATCCCCAGAAGAAATCCACCCAACCAAAACTGAGCCACATCCTCCACTGTCTGCTCTGCCCCAGGTTCTGTCTGTTCATGAGAAGAAGAACACAGGACGGATTCTCACCTGTACTTCCAGCTACTACACTGAGACGTCTGGAAGATAATGAAAGCCAAATTCCTTGTCTCCTTGCCATTTGAAATGTTGCTCCTCTTCCATTTTTTAATTTTTTTCTAATTGCCTTTCTTTTTTGTGATTTTCCATTCCTTAACTAACAAGAACCCTAAACATTCTTATATAGGCATTTGTGGAAAAGGGTTCTGTATTTAAATGCCCTGTATTATGAGTGAGGTTATCACTGCTAGTTCCTCCTGATTAAGGTCCTCTGAATTCCTGAAATTTAATTTTTATTCAGAGTATCCCATGAAAATTCATCACCTCTTTTACATTTTTTTTGAATGAAGAATTACATTGATTCAACAGCTTCCCCTCAAAATGATGTCTGTTTTCTCCAGAAATCTTAATACTTTTGTAAAAGAATCTAAACAATTCATTTTCCTGTGATTCTTAATAGGTCTGGTTTACTCTTCTGATCTCAATAAAATTCCATTTCAAGAGAATATTTAACCATGGCTCAGTATTAGCTTCTCCATTTCCTTGACTTTGTTTGTGATTCTTTTTATCTTTCATATAATTTGTCAAACAGAGGTTGATGCATGGCTCTTCTTGAAAAGGATAGCATAGAGACCAATTAGTCAACCTAAAAACTGGCAAAGTCCTCTTAATGTGACTGCATGACTGCCACAAAATGGCAGCTAAATAAAGATCTATCTCGCTTTTAAAAATATTAACCTTTTTGCTGACACTGCCATTTATCAGAAGGTTTATTCTTTGGATGACGAGATGGATAGAGCATAAAGCAGAACTAGAGGCCACCAGCCACCCCATCATCACACAGATGGGTAGCAGATGCCCAGGGGAGGCTTTTAAACATAAAGACTCACTAAGAAACCATTTTGGCAAAATAGCTGAAATTAAAGCATGAGTTAGAAGTTTGGTTGGTATAAAATACTTCCTTAATTACTTAGGAATTGACAGACTTCATGGAATTTAATATCCACCCCTCTCTGTCTCCTATTTCTGCTGCCGAGTGAGCCAGATGTTTCAAAGAAAGTGCAAGCATCCTGTGAAATGCAGGCTTTTATATTAGGTACCTCTGTATTTTCTAATGTTTAGACTTCTTCTAAACTTCTACATTAGTTTATTTTTTTAATCAAAATTCATGGGAAAGCATTAAGCTCCAAAACATTATTTTTTTTCCCTTTTCTACTTTGTTTGCAACTGCATCTCCACGGATGCTGTTTAGAATGAAAACTTAAGGGGAAAAAAAGTCTAAAATAAATGAAAAATCAAAACAAACCCCCCCATATTAATTGTATTTTCTGGGGAAATTCTCTCCTGCAATGAACCTGAGTCAGTGCCGATGCTCTGAACTGCAGGACAGGCTGTGGTTGGGGCTGGCTGGGAAGGCGCCAGCAGAAGAACCTTCCACAGGGAGATGCTGGTTTGCTGAATTCAATTCATCGAGCGCTGACAGATTGCAATGAGCTGTTATTAGGCTCAGCACATCAGAAGAGGGAGTAGGAAACTTCCAGTAATTTGCAAGTTGTGCAGCTGAACTTAGAAATGCTGAGTTGGTTTTGGAGGGGAAAAAAAAAAAAAAAAAAGAATAATCTTTTCCAAATAAACCTTTCTGCAGAGAGGAATTAAAGGATCAGGTGCTATGTTCAAAATACCTGTGGCAGCAGTTTAGTTGCGGGGGTAGGAGGTGAGCAGGAACTCAGACCTAAAGCATTAAAGCTGAAGGGTCTGAGACGGAACAAACTTCAACGGATCATGATTTGAGTAAACATACCTTGTTGACAAGCATTAATAACCCATTAACCAGCAGAAGTTTTGGAGATCTACCTGCAGCTATTTTGGTTCCTGCTTGGGAAATCATTGCTTCTATTAACATCAGACTGCTGGAAGCCAAGACAGCTTCACATTTCCAGTGGTAAAATTGGTGAGCGAAGACAACTAATTTTTACTCTTTGTGAATTCAGGAGCCAAGGAGAAGATAAAAGGTGAGATTGAGAGATGCTCTTAAAACTGTCCACTGAAGGGAAGGAAATTAAAACAACATCTACTGGTAGTTAAATGAACTGTCCCAAGCTTGGTAAACAAAGCTGAATTCCCAGAGCATCCTTTAGCTCCTCTGGCTGCTGGCTGTTGATAAGCTCAGGACAAAACCCACAGACAATCTGCTGGGAAAGGAATGGGGTCGGGGTTCAATTCCACCTTTAATGAACTGGTTTTCATTTTTGCTTTCCCCAGGTCCTTGCAAATGACTATTTCTTTGTCCAGCAGGACTGGAAGCTCAAATCTCCATCGCAGTGTGGCAGAAGCTCACCTTGCCTGTGGGAACTTGGGTGGGGGGGACACGGTAAGGACATTCGCCCTGCAAACTAGTCCTGCTCGTAAAACACCGTACTGGAATATCTTGTCGCTGTAAAGTGAGAACACTGTCCTCTTCCAGAGACAGAGTGCAAGAGAAAACACTAAGCTAATAAGACAGAGTTGCCACCGGGGAAAACGACCTATTCATTTCCATTAAAAATGCCTGGTGGTTTCAGGGGCAGGGTTTAATAGCTCATCTGCAAGAAGGAGCTGGGAAGGACGGGAGGGAGATCTGATCGTATGAAAGAGGTGGGTCTATCAAAGCGCTGTGCAGCTTAATAGCTCTGATTTTATCTACTGACAACTTTGAGAGGCTAAAGAAAATCTCTGTGCTCACCTCTCCCCAGTTCCCCCGGGGGTTTCCAAGTTTATAGACAGTATCAGGAAGAGAATAAACCAATTTTTCCATAGGTGGTTGGTCAAGGGAATTAAGCACACCAGAAAGGAAAATGAAACAGCAGAGGTGCATAGCTTATATGAAATTCAAGGAGTCCATCTCTGACTCCCGATGTCCTGAGCCACAGGCTACAGGAATCAAGAGAATATCACCATTTCTGTCTCTTTTGAAGCTCTCTGATCCACGTTCTTTGCTGATCCTTATTAGATAAAGTTTTCTTGTCTGGAGACATCTCAGTCGGACCAGTGCAGCTGGGCCAGTACCCAGTCTATCCCTATGTCACTGAAGAGGAACAGACCAACAGCAGCATCCCTTCCAGGAGATGTAAATGTGAAGAATGATACAATGAGGAGAGGGAAGACAAAGTCAGCTTAAAGATAGATTAGAATCATAGAATGGTTAGAGTTGGAAGGGACCTTCAAGATCATCCAGTTCCAACACCCCTGCCATGGGCAGGGATAACTCCCACCAGACCAGGTTGCTCAAAGCCCCATCCAGCCTGGCCTTGAACACCTCCAGGGATGGGGCATCTTAATTTTCCAGGCAACCTTGGATCGTAGAATCGCCTTCATAGGCAGGATCAGACACTCCCCTCTTACATGATAAGGTGGAAGTGATGTCATGAAGAAATTAGACGATGGAAGATGTATGCCTGGGGACCCAGCAAGAGCAGGCTTCGGTCACCAGCACTTGCTTTCCCCCCACTAACACTACAGATGAGCTTCTCTGTGTCAGAGTTAAGGGTCACTTGGTTTCCATTATAAACCTCATTTTCAGGAGGCCATAATTCACTTATTTTACACTGCATGTAGCCAGGAAAGACAAGAAAAAAATAATACACCAACAAAAAAAAGCCAAGCAAAAGCTCACCACAGAAAACCCACCAAAAAAAAAAAAAACCCAAACACATAAAATCCCCACAAAAAAAGAAACACAACCATGGCCCCAGCAATCCTCAATCTGTTTCTCCAACATGGAGCCTGTTGGGGAGGTGTTGTTTAATCTTTTCTAGGGGTTAAAAGCCTAGGTCTAGAGAGAATGCGTTTGCTAGAGAAGCTGTTCTGCTCTTTTCTCCTTTTTTTTTTTTTCCTTCAGTTAAACTTTAAGGAAAGGCTGAAGATTGCAAATGTGATATTTGGGTAGGAAGGATTCCAGCGTGAGTAATCACCGCTCTTCCTCTTCGTTTTAAAAGACCAGTCTATTTAAGGTTCCAAAGCATATGTTGCTCCCTGCTTAAACTCCATCCCTTTTGTTGCCTGGCTGCAAGTGAGAGGATGCCACTTTTCTTCATCTGGCTCAAAACCATCGTGTTGCTAGATTGTACATCACGGATTATTCACTAAATCTTGGTTATGTGATGATGTGACATCTCAACAGAACTCCCTGCCAGTACTGTGTGAAAATATTCTCAACTGATCCCACCGTCAGAGACGGAGTCATTTGCATGTGAAATCGCTACTGTCTTCGAAAACAGAAAAAGGCCAAGCAAATAAACCTCCACCAACACAGCTTCCTCCTCTGATACTGAATATTACCTGCTACCATCCTCTAAAATTGCAGCCATCTTCCCAGGTGAGGTGTATTATGCTTTGGACCTGCTGAATCTGAAAAAATCCCAGACTTTGGTGGCAAGTCCCTCATATTCCGGGGTGTGAAAGACCCACTTCTCTCTTCCTTATACCTTAATAAGATCCTTAGCACAAAGCCTTTGTTCAAGGCTGCCAGTATCTTAATTAATTCCCATCTCTCCCCTTGCCCATACTCAGAAAAGCAGGACTATGACTGTGAGCAGGACTTGTACTCCCTTGTTTCTCACCTGTTCTTAATCAAAAAAGAGGGTTCAGCTGACAAGTGGACATTAATGGCAAAAAAAAGCCTTCCACGCTGTCACATGGATACAGGCTTGGTGCAGTTAGCTGAACTCCACCAGCTTTGGAGGTAACGAGCGTGCCACTAAGTGAAGTCTTAAGAAATAGTATTTTAGCAGTTCTCTGATGACACAGGAGTGCTGCAAAAAATGCCAGACCTAGCACCGTTATTCAAAAATAGGAGCACGCGATTAGACAAGCAATTATACACCGAGTAGCTTAACATAAATTGTGGGTAAAAATATCAGAAACAATTTTTCAGGATTTAGTGAGGGAGCACCTTGTAAAGCATAATTGGATTAGAGGAGACAGCCAGCATGGATTTACAAGCAGGAGGTCTTTTGCTTAACTAACTTGTTGGAGTTCTTTGAAGCTATAGTATTACTGCCAAGGTAGGCAAGGGAAATGTAATAGATGTTATGCACTTAGATTTCCCAAAAGCAATTGGTGAGGTTGTACAGTGAGATTATCGGCTAATGGAAGAAGTCGTGCTATAAAAGTGGGCTGGCTTAGAAAAATGGCTCAGAAGCAGAAAACAACCAGTGCGTGGGCTGGCTTGCCATGTTCATTCTCAACCTCAAAAGTGAGTTATTTAAGTGCTTGGCCTGGGGAAGAAGGAGTTGGAGGGGTTGAGGCTTGGAGATCTCTTCTACTCAGATTTCAGAGAGCTCCCAGCCTTTTTCAATGTGCAAATCTCCCACAAGAGCTCAGCTCACGAGCCCCGAGGAGGATAAAAGCCCGGGGAGATCATTCCTCCTCCAGAAAGAGGTGGAATTCAAAGGCAGCCTGGCTCTGTGATCTGCCACTCTCAAGGCTACTCACAGAAAGAAAACCAAACTTTGCTTCCACTCAACAAAACTGGAAACTGAGGCACAAGTAGGAAGGAAAATGTGCTTGATACCATCCCAAATTGGTGGGATGCACGGATCCTCCAGGGCTGGACTTTACCCTCTGGCTTATGCTGCCATGGAGTATGTTTGAAGAAGAGGTCTTTTTGTGTGTGTGTAGGGTGAGCATACACAGTCTCAGCCCCAAAACACTCTCACAGAGAAAAGAGGTGAGGGTTTGGGGGAGATGGGTTCATCAAGGAATGGGCAGACGGAGTACTGGCAGTGGGCACAGAATCCTCCAGCAGGCAGATACCATGCCTTCAGCCCCTCGTCTTCAGCCAGCAAACTAATTTCTGGGGATTTACAACAAAAGCAGGCTACGGAAAAGACCTGAGTGGTGAAATTCATATCACAGTCCCCAAAACTCTCCCCAGAAGCCAGTTGCTCCTTCTGTTTCTTTTCCACATCGTGTCTCAGCAGCAAGCAACATTTTGCTCCCTGTTCCAGCTGCTTTTCTTGGCTGCCTTTGGAGCCGATAAGGCTGGAATCTGGGTTCAGTGCAGCCCCGCTGCTGTCCAACAACAACAGCGACTGGATCAGGGATCAACAGCGTTCCCAAGAACTGTGCAAGGTTTTTGTTGGATGCCTCAAAGACCCCACTCCAACTCGCAGCCCACTAGCCGCCCATCCCCACAATTTCCTCTTGCTTCTCTCCTCTGCCAGCACTGTGGCTGTCATCCACATCTCTCCTCCTGCCATCCCTGTCCCCTTATTCCCCCTTCCCACCCCCACCAGAACATGACCCAAGTCTGTTATGGATCAGTGTATTTACAAAGCTTAAGCTGAAAATCAATTTTAATTACCAAAATCAGATTGCCGTATCAATAAACCACTGGGGACCTCGTGGAGACACAGACAGAAGGTTGCACCTGGAAGTGGAGGGAGGGAGAGATAATGACTCGTTTTCCCATCGGGTCCCTCCCTGCATTCTCTGGACAATATTCATCAACGTCATTATCTTTTGTATTATTGATAGTAAAAAGGGAGATGAATGGAAATGGAGTCCGTTTTAAACAAATAGAGTTTGTTGAAATTTGATTACCCGGTGACATCTTGAAAAGACCTCTTATTTTTTTATATTTAGGATGATGCTGAGGACAGTGGTGAAGAAAGACAGCCTATTGGAGAGACTCTTTTATCACAGAGTATAGTGATAGGACAAGAGGCAACAGTTTTAAACTGAAAGAAGGGAGATTTAGATTAGATACTAGGAAGAAATTCTTTCCTGTGAGGCTCGTGAGACACTGGAACAGGTTGCCCAGAGAAGCTGTGGCTGCCCCATCCCTGGAAGTGTGCAAGACCAGGTAGAATGGGGCTTTGAGCAACCTGCTCTGGTGAGAGGTGTCCCTGGCCATGGCAGGGGGGTTGGAACTCAATGATCTTTAGGTCCCTTCCAACCCAAACCATTCTATGATCCTATGAAAGTGGCTGGAAATCCTTCACCAGTGTTCAGTTCATCAGAGTAAATGACTGATCAAACTGCATCCCAGAAAGCTGACTAAACCTTCCCAACTGGAATAAAATGACACTGCACAGACTATTGTTTCTCCAATCGCAACAAGCCTACCTAAATATATGATCACTCAGCATTACTCACTGCAGAGTCATATCGCAATCCCCAACAGACGGTGGGGCAGAGATATGTGGATATCACAGTTTAGGGAAACAGAGCCAACAGCAAGACATATCTTCAAGTACTGCTGGTCACCACTGAACACAGGTGCCAGATCCAAAAAGCGTCTGGCTACTGGACCATGACAGCCAAACCTTTCTTTTTTTTTTCAGAAGGAATCCAAGCCCTGTTCAATATCAAAGTTCAGACACTCTTGGAAAGGCCACCATGGTCATCTCAAGCCCAATTTGACAGGTATTTAGGTGCCTTCATGTCCAGATCCACAAAGGGACTTGGAGGGTTGCTAGCACTGACATGGGAGGGAAGAAAAACTTAAATGATCAGAGATGCAGCCCACAGCAAAAAGCCATGATCATGTAGACTATTTGAGACAGAAAGAAATATTACACACTGCTCTCATCATCCCCAGACCCTTTCTCTGGGCACTGATCTACACGGAGCAGAGCTCTTTGAGAATCTCTATGCTGTTACTGAGCCAAACCCTGGGGATTTTATGCATATTTTTCCCTCCTGAGAAAAGTGTAATTCAAATAAGAAACTGATTTTTGTCTCTTTTTGTGATGCCAAGGTCTTGTAGTAGGGACTTTCTGTGTCTTCCCTTGCAAACCTAGAACAAGCCTCGCAAGGTCAAGGGTGAGACGTAGGTAACCAGTTGTCTTTGGTGAGCTTTCCAAAAGCACCTAGGACCAGATTCACACAGTCTTGTACAACAAAATCTTCATTTCTCTCATTATTCTCTGTTTAATTTTTCAATCAGGCTAAAAACAAGGAGCCTTTGCAAATAAACGGCATCCCCACCTTTAACTGCCTATCAGGGGATAGATCCAGGAGAAATATATAGAGCGGTTCCAAAAAGACAGAAATGGTGAGTTTGGGAAAAGAATTTCAATCATCTACTCTCCTCCATCCTGGATCCAGCAGCTGCATCCAGAATTAGACAGTGAGTTAAAATGAGACTTGGGTGAAGAAAACAAAGCACTGTCCATTGCCAGTGAAGAAAATGAGCCTCTTTGGCAGTCAACAGAGATATTTCTTGCACAGCTACTTTTTCTTTTTCTTTTAATCTTCCTGATGTATTACGAGCACCCAGATGAATACAAGGAGATGCTGCCAGAGACACAGGGTCAGCAAGGGACGAACCAGACCTTCCCGGTGGAGGTGATAACAACTCCTTGCTGGAGCTCTGGCAGTTTCTCTTAGTGCTAAATCCTCAGGAGTTATTAGAGGTGATAACTTCACCCTCACAGGTCATCTATTCATGCTGCACCTACCCCCTATTCATTCTGCATATATGACATGCAGCTGATCCCTTGGTGGATGCAGTTCCCAGAACATCTATCATTTTTACTGTAACCTCAGAAGGCCAACTTAAGTTCTTTGCTGCTATAAGGCACAAAGTGTGTCTCCATTTGGAGCAAGAACCTGAATGAATCAGGACCCAGAAAAACAGGGAAGACCCAGTCCAACCTCAACAAGACCCCATAGAGACAAGTCAGACCTCATGACCAAGGTGCCTTCTTGGTGTGATGCAATTTTTGGTGGGATCAGTGGTTTTTTAACCACCTTTTTCTTTAACCACCTTTTTTTTTTTTTAACTGCCCTTTTTCTGTTGTGGGTGGGAACAGGACTGCCAGCTGTTGGAAGTCTCTGTGCTTTACACCCACCCACAGCCCCGCTGTGTCCTCTTACAACGTTTTAGCATGATACACAAGGAGGGTTTTTCTGAGAATTTGCAGCATTTGAGTGATTGCAAGGGATGATAACACTTCTCTTTCACAGATGGTCCCTGTTGCCATGGTCTGGTTTCCAGAGGAGCAGAGTGCCCTTCCAAGGTGCTAATATTAGCTGGGCACATCTTCCCCATGCTTGAAAAGTTTTATTGTAGGCATCAGCAGGAAATAGGTAAAGGTTGTTGAAAACAGCTCTGGACCAGAAATTTGAGCTCTCAAATACTCCTCCCACACACTCAAACTCAGGAGAGAGAGCAATTTTCTCTTTTATCTTTCTAATATCCCTAATACCTAGTCAGGGAACAGCAGGCAGAATAATGGGCCTTTTGCTCTGTGTTTCAGAAAAGGAAGACCCAGAGCTCACCTGGGTGGGTAGGTGGGATGTGAAGTGATTTCTCTTGGTTGCTTTGAATGCCCATCGCTCACTCCACTGAACGAGATGGAGGGAAATAAAATTAACTTTCAGATATGGCCCAAAAAGGCACATCTAACTACCATTGCATCAAGAAAACCTGTGGATTTCTACCTACCATATGTTCCCACATATGGTTAGAGTGGGGTTATGCTGGCATTAGTGATACAGCACCCATGGCATGAGCAAGGGTTAGGTGCAAACATGTTTTGTGCCCACACTTGGTGTTAAATGGTACACATTTCTCCACACCAGTTTCATAGAAGAGTTTCCTCCATGGTAGACACAAGGTGGTGGTTGCGTACCAAGGTGGTATCTCAAACATCTTCATGGTATGGACTCCACATACCCACCTGGGGTATGGGACCAAGCTGTGTCACATCCTACCTGTGACTGCATCCACTAACAACAGTTGACTGTAACTCTTGGCTCTCAGAGACCTTTTGTTCCAGCAGGATGAAATCACAATGCTCAAATGTAAGTGCCAGGGACAAACAGCGATACTTTTCCCATGTTTTTAAGTGAAAAAAAAAAAGGTTTTCCACACAGAGGGCATTTTTTACATATGTATTTTTTTTTTAAAAAAAGCACATTTATTTGGCTTTTAAAAGAAAAAGATGGGAGTTGTTTCTTTCAGTAAAAAGAAAAATATCTCACTATTTTTTTTTCTTTTTTTTTTACTTTAACAAATCTACATAGATAGACATACTTTTTTTTTTTTTTTTTTTTTTTTTACTTTAAAAAATTTAAAAAAATAGAAATCTTTTTTTTTTTTTTTACTTTTTTTTTTTTACTGGAAAAATAGACAAGAGTAAAAGATGGCATAAAGTTGCTCTCACTGTCTTCCCAAACAACGACAGAAAATTTTTGTGTATAAATAATACGTTGATATTGATAAGAAGATGAATATATTCATGAAAAATGTGGAACGATGTAAAAAATAAAAAAGGACAATTGTGTCTGTGACCAAAAATATATGCCTTTTGCTGCCTGCACGGTCTTCTTTTGCATATGTATGATAGTTCCTTGCATATGCATCTCGTCACCCAGCAACTGCCTCCTCAGTACATACATGTGTTTTCCTGCACATATTTTTTAAGTGGATGAACATTTGACCCCAACATTCATTATGAGGGCAGGGTGGTTAGATTTTTTTTGTTTTGGTTTGGGGTTTGTTGGTTGGTGGTTTTTTTTAGTGATAATGATGCAAAAAGAAAGAAGGAAAAAGAAACAAAAAATGGGGGAAAAAAACAATGTTTGACTCCAAAGTCAGCTTTTCCATCTTTCTGAGTGAGGTTATCATCCTTGCTGCTGTGGGTGGGTCAGAATAGTCATGCTTGCAGGAAAGGGTTCCAAATAATGAGAGTCCAATTAATTGCTCCTTTCCGCTTTGTTTTTGTCAAAGTTTCAGTAGTTCATTTTCCATTTTCTTTTCCTGCTTCAGTTGGAGGATATATTCTAGTTATTCATTAGGGAAACTCTGACTATGGAGGGTATATTTTACAATTTTTATACCTTCTTTCTAATTATCAGTGTGAGGACGATGTTTTACCATCCTCAGACTAAACCCATGTCTGTACAGCCACAATATGTCAGTAAAGACCCCTCTGCAGAAATCTTAAAACTCCTTGATCCAAGATGTCACAGTGTCCTCTTAAATGCTGACCATCCTCTCCAGGGTGCCTTTGAATTCAAATTCAAACTCACTCCAAGAGCTGGATACCAAGGAAAGAACGATGTTTGCCTCCACAGAGTCATAGAATGGTTAAAGTTGGAAGGGACCTCAAAGATCACCCAGTTCCAAATCCCCTGCCATGGGCAGGGACACCTCCCACCAGATCACCTTGCTCCAAGCCTCATCCAGCCTAGCCTTCAACACTTCCAGGGATGGGACAGCCACAGCTTCTCTGGGAAACCTGGACCAGTGCCTCACCACCCTGAGAGTAAACAATTTCTTTCTAATATCTCCTCTAAATCTCCCTTCTTCCAATTTAAAACCTTTCCCCCTTGTCCTATCACTCCACTCCCTGACAACAAGACTCTCCTCATCTCTTCTGTAGTCCCCCTTTAGGGCTCTGGTAGGTATTTTCCAGCCCAGAATGGACAGTTTAATGTGTCACCCTGGTGGAGACACATTTTGCTGTAATTAGAAACACCTGAGCATCTCAGCCCTTTGCTCTGTGCTCTGTGTCAAGGAGGAGTTAATTTAAGGACGTCTCTGGTTAATTTGTGTGCCTTTTTTTTTTTTTTTTTTCAGGAGATTAGACAAAGCGATTAGGTGATTATGACAGCCCGCTCTCACCTTGCAGTATGAAAACTCATCAGCTACTGTGAGTCTTTTTGGGAAGTAGGGATCACCAGGCCAAGCTGTCTCAGCTCATGTCCGAAAAGAAGGTCCTTTCGAACACTTTTCCCTGGCATATTGCACATTCAAACCTTGGTGGGTCGCAGGAGGAAATTTAATGCTGCAGAAGTGGATAAATGCAATGCCCACTCGCTTCTGCTTTCACTGACAAGCAGGGGGAAAATAACTGAAATGAAATCTGTTGTGTAGGGGCAGGGAAGGGAGATCAACAAGATGTGACACTGCGGTCCCCACCAGAAAACCACACGTAGTGTCGCATTGCACATAACTCCCTCTGGCTTGCACGGCACTCCAGCCATCTGGTCCTTATCCTGGCTCCGTTAGTGACAGGTCAGTTAATTTTTACTTTTGGCCATGATCAAAAGCAAGACACGGGCATAGCTGGGCTACAGATCTGATTTGGCAAAGCAATGCCTGTCTTCTTAAAAAAACAATCCCTCAAGCAGTCCCAGATCCTCGTGAACACACAGGCTGTCTGACAGCTGATGCTATTTTATGCAGCGAGCTATCCTTTCATTCACTAGAAATGTATTACATTAAGATTTATTAAATTACATTTATTAAATTAAGAAATAAACTTTAAGCAAGCTTCCTTCATTTGCATAATGGGAGGCTGTGCAGCAGATGGAGAATGGAGACTGTAGGCAGGCAACATAACACGGGAGCCTGCATGTTTTGTAGATGAATATCCCCCTGAATGCTCTCCCAGTTGCCTCTGACTGGAAAATAACCATAATTGCCATGTACTAGGTGGTGACAGTGGGGTCAGCAGTGGAGGACAATGAGGGAAACTCCTGGACCCCAGCTGCCTGATATAACCTTATCTATTCAAGCATGCTCATCTGGACCCAGCTCATGTTCCCAAACAAACGTTTGGAGGACTTCTGGAAACGCATAGCAAACAGGAACAAATGCAATTTTCCAAGGAGGGCAAATGCTGCTCGGATATTCACACAACTTTGCATAAACAAGCTGGCAGAGATTTCAGTTCAAATTCAGCTAAGAAAGTGAGAACTGCTTGCCAGAGAAAGTCCTAGATCTTCTTTTAATTAATTGATATGGATTTGTTCATTTTGATACTTAGACCTTCACCAACAATCTACCTGATCTGTATCTACTGGTTAAATGGCAAAGTCTGGAATACGAACATGGGTGCACCAAGGAATGGCTCCTAAAACAGCAGAGATGAAAAGGAGAGCACTTTATGGTCCTTAATCCTGATTCTGCTGTATTATACAGTTTCATACCAGGTAGGCATCTTGTTGACGACAATGAATCCCAACACAGAGGTAAACTCAGTGAGAACTCTGGGAATCCTTGGCATTAGTCATTTTATTACATGATTAACCGATTCCCCATTAGCTGCATATCAGATATTCATCATTGATTATTTTTATAGTTTGCTAATACTGTAACGGGTAACTGCCTAGGTCACATAGGCAATTGCACTAAATACCAAGTGACAAGTGCTACAGCATTTAGCCAGAAAATACCTCATCTGCTTGAAAAGGGAAAAAACCTAAAGCCACGAAGGTCAGGAGGAAATAATCTGCCATTAGGCCAGCAAGAAAGAATTTAACTTGGAGAAATGAGTGCACAAATGAAAGGAACTGATCAAAGCCAGCTGGAGAAACAAGGATCAGGCCCTTACAACATGCTGCTTCTTAGAAAACACATCTGGGAACCAGCTTGTCCTAGATCCATTTCTGTGTGGCTGATGCCATTCCAGAAGTCAAGGGGACCAAGCTTGGAGAACTGTTCATGCTGAGCCAGATGTGCGTTATACTGATAACCTTTAGGGACCAGAGCTAGGAACAGTGGCACCATGAGGAAGGGAAGGTGGGACACTGGAGGCAGAGGGGAAAGAAGAAAGACAAGCATAAGCTGGCGGTAAACAGCTCGAGATGGCCTGAAGTTCGACATGGAGGTTGAAGGTAATGAGGTCCAAGGATGCAAATTAACTATTGACCTGATTTTGTGCATTTCCACCAAGGTCACTCAGCACGTTGGGAAATTGGGCCATGCCTGTTTCACTGACAGTAGGGTGGTTTTGTATTTTTGATTTTGCAGAGTATTTTTTTCTGTATTAAGTAAAGCTGAAGATTTCCTTCTCCCTTGGGAGATAGAGTTTTTCACTGTTTTCTAACTACTGCTGATTTCCAGAGCTCACTGCTTATTAAACAGCACTTCCCCCTACAAAAAAAAGCTATACCTTAACGATCTCTAGGAGAAATAAATCTGAACTTGCTCATGGGAGTCAGTTTCCAATACGATTGATTTGACCTGAGCGTAAGCTGACCACAGAGCTAGAAGAGAGATCAGATGGAGAGAAGTGGCCAGACCTACGTCAGCAAATCATTAATCAAGTGTAGTCACATCCCAGACTGGGACAACCGCAGATCCACGGTGGTGAGAGGCTGCGGAGAACTTCACCCAACGTCTCCATACCACAAAGGGACACCCAGAGCTGATGCCAGGTGAACCACAGAGCTAAAATTCCCAGCCCTATGGACACTATATGCTGCAGCATCTGGTCTGCAGACCTCCCCAGTGCTAACTTCTCAGCCATCAACCTTCATTAGAGAAAATACCCGACAAGTTACAGCTCGTGCCTTCCTTCATTGCAGTTATATATAGATCCCTGGTTTAGCTGTAACCTTGTGTTTATTCCCCAAGGCACGTGCTGCAGCTAACTCTAAAATGCTGATATACTGTTAGGTGTTGGTGACAAGTTATAAAGCAGGAAGGGCTGCTCTTGCAAATCCGGTTTGCAGAATTGATGCCTGTACTAGGAAAGACGTTGCAGTTATTTCTTTTAGCTTCCATTTCTTCATTTTTGTAGTAAAAACATAAGAAACCAGTGAAAACAAAGGAAAACTCTATTCTTCTATCTCAGACCTCAGTGTTCAATGGTTTGTCCTCTTACAACATGGTAGAAACGTGACTTTCATCACTAGAGTTTACACCATACGGAACAAAACTTTAGCACAGTAAGTTATTGATTTGAGTTCAGTGACATAATGCTCACACAAAAACAATGGAAAGCCCACTTTATGTGTCCACCGAGGAAAATAAATTGCAATGCTTTGGGTTTGTCCACACACAAGGTTTGTATTCATTTGAATTAATCTAGGAGAGGTATATCAGGGCGCTATTTTGTGGAGCTTTTTTCAGTTTAAAACTCCTTTTTTTTTTTTTTCCTTTAGCTAAACTAGTACTCTGGACTACCCAACAGCAACTAATCATAGAATCATCATAGGTTGGAAGGGTTCAGGTTGGAAGGGACCTTAAAGATCATCGAGTTCCAAACCCCCTGCCATGGGCAAGGACATCTCCCACTAGACCAGGTTCCTCAAAGCCCCACCCAGCCTGGCCTTAATCAGATATACAAGCTATGATTAAATAGATATAAGATCATGCATTTTAAATGCTGTGGTTATCTTAATGCATCAATTTAAAAATGGACCCTGGAATAAATCATCTAAGTGTTTGGGGGTGTCTAAATATCAGTGTGGCACCTAGGAGGAATCTGAACGTCTCTTAATCTACTCTCTCTTGAGGAAACAATGGAAGACTCAAACCAGGTCTGGTTCCCTATGCAAGCAACAGAAAGAAGGGGCTGTAAGCCCAAGTTCACCACCACGGTACGTGCTTAGACTATTTTCAAATGGATATTGGGCATCAACCAAAGAGGCCACTGCTCTTCTACTTAAAAGAAAGGATTGAGTATCAGAAGAGACAAGCAGAGCAACATGATTCTTTGGACAAGTCAAGCATCTCTGGCCATACTGGAAGCACTGGCATCTACATGCTGTCCCATACTATTAAAATGAAAACCTTGACTTCCAGCATCTCTTAATGCATGATTCACCATTTGCCCTATGATTTATTTTTATGAGTTCCCCTTCAGGCTGATAATCTCCAGTTCTGCGTAAAAACACCTCCAAGAAAAATTATTGGGTTTAGGGGCAGTTATTTAAGAAAAGGCAAGAAACATGCCTTGCAACATGAGCTGACATCTGTAATGCGTGGCCTTTCCCAGAAAACTAATAAAAGAGAAGCAAGGAACACTTCTTCTGCATACAGAGGGGAAAAAAACCCTAGTATTTCTTTATGCCCAGCTGAACGTGCCCATTCTCTGCGTGTGTTGTGCTTGTGATATATATCCATATGTACCAGGCATCTGTTTGTACGCCTGCTGCAAAAATATGTTATGGATATAGCTTTCTAAATGTACATGCTGTATGAGCGCGTGAGACACGCATTATGGGTGTTTGATGTACACGTGTGATGTGTCTCTCCCATCACGTAAGGAAGCACATGGTACATTTGTGTGTATACAAACAAGTGTCACACTTCCGACACGTCGCGTTTCTGCTCAGTTCACTCGCACATTTATGCCTTTGAAGATGGGATGTTGGTGTGCATCTGTGAGCCATGTCTGTCGGCGTTGACACGCCAGTTGTGAGATGCAGAAATGAGGTGCACACCATCCTTGAGATGCCTGATGAGACACAGCTCTGTCAACGCTATATACATATTCCGCCTCTGGAGTCCTCAGCACAGGAATGACATGGACCTGTTGGAACAAATCCAGTGGAGGGCCATGAAGATAATCAGAGGGTTAGACCCCCTCTGCTGGAAGGACAGGCTGGGAGAACTGGGATTGTTCAGTCTGGGGAAGAGAAGGCTCCAGAAAGATCTTACAGCAGCTTTCTGGTACCTAAAGGGGCTACAGGAGAGATGGGGAGGGACTCTTGATCAGGGAGTGGAGTGACTGAATGAGGGGGAATGACTTTAAACTGAAAGAGAGGGAATTCAGATTAAATGTTAGGAAGAAATTTTTTGCTGTGAGGGTGGTGAGACACTGGAACAGGTTGCCCAGAGAAGCTGTGGATGCCCCATCCCTTGGAGGTGTTGAAGGCCAGGCTGGATGGGGCTTTGAGCAACCTGGTCTAGTGGGAGATGTCCCTGCCCACGGCAGGGGTGTTGGAACTGGGTAATGTTTAAGTTCCTTTCCAACCCAAACCATTCTGTGATTCTATGATACTGCATCTACTGTACTTATGCAAACCGGTGTGTGCCACATGTTTTGTGAAGCTTATGTATGTGTATTTTATGAGCACGTGCCCTGTGTCGTGCACTCATCCTCTACTACTACCATCTAGATTGAGGCAACCTAGATCACATGAAATTTGGAATATTAATGCTCATTATGCACAGTACAGATAGTGCTGTGTATCCCACACTGTGCCACACGTGTTCTCAGCATGTTTCAGATTCCATGCAGCCTGCAATGTGAGGATATGGTGGTTCTCGATAGAAAAGAGTCCCCTGAAATTCTGTCTGGTAAGAAGTACCCTGTGTAAATACACCCATGACACCAGCAGAGACACAACAAGACATTTCCACTGCCTGGAAGGAAAATAATTTATGTCGCTGTACATTAAGTTTGTCAAACGAGTCAGAAAAAGGAAGATCCATCTTGCATCTAATCTCCAGGATGCGGATGGCAAAAGCAGCAGCCTGGAACGCTCTCTGTGTGTGAAACACACTGAGCCTTCACTCACTGTTTCATTCCTTCCAAAAAATGTTATGAGCAATGTGATATGGAAGAAATGAGAAAAAGAGGAAGTTATGGGAATGAACAAAAGAAAATGGTTAAATAAGTAAATAAATCGTGGATCCTCTTTTTAAAAAAAAAGGTAACAGCTGTGAATGTGGTCAGAGCACATGGGTGGTCACCCCACCATGGTAATGTAGGTTGCTCCACTTCCACCTCATCTCTCACCTCCTGAGCATCTTCTTTTCTTAGAGTGACTGAAGGACTAATGTTCTACTGTTAGAAACAAGTGATAACTTCTTTAGCCCAAATTCCAGTGTTCTGGACCCCCATGGGAACTCAGACTGTGTAGGTCCAAATCCCATCCTAACGATGAGCCCACCAACCTGTTCTGACCTGTTTATTGCTCCTTTCTATCTGTGTCTTTGTGTACAAAATATTAACAGGATAGAGCAGGATGGATCGAATTGCCACCTTTTATTAGATCAACTCAAAATTCAATAAATTAGGTTGAGATCAGACTTGAATATCTAGAGTGTTTCCATTCCTAAAAACATGCCTGTCTTTCCCAGACATATTAGCTGATTATTAGATCTACTACAGGGTGACACTTCTATTTAACTCATTTTCTCTAAACACGTTAGCTGACTTGCAGATATGAAAATATTCCCACACATTTTCCTGTGGTAAACAGGCTATTTTTTTTTCTGGTTTGCTTAATTATTATTAACTGTAAACACACATTGCATTGCAATTTAGCACATGCTACTAAGGACAGGCTTGTCCAGCAACCGCAGAATTAAAATGCTTCCATAAGTACAGCATCAAGAGATTGAGGACCACTGTTTTGGGTCAGATTGAGTACTTTCATTGCTACTCTATGAGTCTGACAAGATTTGGCCACAGCATGTGGAATATGTCTCTTTTCCTCTGCTGATGCCACCAACTACTAACATTTCAGCTTCGTGCCTTGCAGAATCCTGCCATACCTCTTTCTTCAGCCCATCACAGTGCTATTCCAGGTAAAGGCTGTAGCTCCAGGCAACGTATTGGTACCAAGACAAAGTCAAATCAGAAATGAAGTAGTCCATATGGGAAACACTGCATAGAATCATAGAATGGTTTGCATTGGAAGGGACATAAAAGATCATACAGTTCCAACCCCCCTGCCATGGGCAGGGACACCTCCTACTAGACTAGGTTGATCAAAGCCCCATCCAACCCGGCCAACACATCCAGGGAAGGGATATCCACAGTTTATCTGGGCAGCCTGTTCCAGTGTCTCACCGCCCTCAATGGAAAGAATTTCTTCCTAAGATCTATGTTAAATCTCCCCTCTTTCAGTTTGCAGTCATTACCCCTCATACTAGCACTCCACTACCTGATCAAAAGTCTCTCCCAATCTGTCCTGTAGGCTCCCCTTAGGTACTGGAAGGCTGCTGTAAGGTGTCCCCAGAGCCTTCTCTTCTCCAGGCTGACCAAGATGGTGACCAAGAACTGAGTAGTGTTCCATAACCTTATTTGCCAAGAGGTGACAATGCAACCAGGTCAGGTAAGTCATGGATATCACCAGGTGTGCCATGGATGGTACTTCCTTCACTAAAATAAAATCACCTTCTGGTCCATGATATAAGTCCATCTTATGATCTATGGCATCTCTGTACCATCTTGGAGGGTGCTGGGATGACTGTAGGATATCAGCTCAACAACGGTGGTGCTTGAGCCACACTTAGACACCTCATGTCCATCTCAATGAGAATGATGACCCATTTAGGTGGCCTGTTTCCCAGGAATGCCAGACTTTGGCAGCAAACAGAGAGAAACAAGCCATGAAGTGTGTGTTCAGCAGATGTATAGAGAAGGTGGTTTAAAGTCAATTTTTATATTTCTCTGCTGGTTGTAGAGACAGTCAGGGTCTGGTAGCACTGAAGAATGGTAGGCTGGATTGTTTATTGGCCTTCTAAAGTTATCACAGTTGGTATGTGGAATACGTTTTGGAGCTACACAGGGATTTGATAAATTCCTGTGGGGTTTGTTCAAGAAACCCCTTCTGCCAGCCTAGAGAGGTCCGTGTGTCTGTCCAGCACATAGGAGACTGCTCTCTCTGGAACAGCTGCCCTGTAATGACTCATGGAAGGCAGAGTTTGTTGGAAAGTGAAGCTGGACTGCTCAGACCGGAGTGAAATATCTGGCATTACACAACACGGGCAGCATTCTCCCTGCTCCTGAAACAGATGGAGTTGATTCCGGGCCAGCGTCTGCTTTGCAAATACTCTCAAGAACGGCCACCCCGATGCTGCTACTCACTGACTCATCACAGCATCCGATTACTCGATGGTATGGCCAAGTACAGTGCACTGAGAATGTCCTTGTCCCCCATTCCCACCAGCTCACAGCTGCTTCCCTAAAGGTCTGAGATTTGAACAGTGTGGTGCAGGAGATAAATGCAGCTCTGCTTCTGCACTCACACTGACTGAGACCAAGAATGGTCTAGGCTTTCATTCCTGGGAAGGTGGAGGGGAAATGTTGGATTTGAAAGCTCCTGGCATTTTATGGCTCAGTACTTTGTGCGCTGCACGAATCCCTCAGCACTCTGAGGTCAGAGTACCCTTCCTCTAGACAAGATGCAAGACTCCTCTGTAGATCCCCAGCCACACACATGGGCTTCCAGTCCTCTCCTTGCACCCTTGTACCATTTACTTTCACCACTGTGTGAGGACTGCCTGTGTGAGGACTCCCTGTGCCAGAAGCACAACGTGGGCTAAGGACCCATGACAGTTACCAGCTCTCACCTGGGGACTTCTTCCACCTCCTTGTTGAGATCAGACTTTCTGCTCCTTTCTGAAGTGTTTTCTCTAGGTATAAGATGCCGCTTTAGACAACTTCATAACTGCCTATCCCTCCCTAACCAAAATAAGGCACTCTGGTAGCTGGAAAAAGAACAATAACTGTCCTTTGACCTCCACAATGATGACCAAAACTTGTTAGAAGACCAAATAGTTTGGCTAGAGGAATGAGATGCCCTCCTGAAATAGTCTCAGGGAACAGTACTCACTCCAACAGCACACAGGACAGCTGAAGAGGCTGGGTTAAAGTAGGCTCAGGATCGGGCCCTATAGCATTTCAAAAAACCCAGGGAGTCTTAGTTTCACCCTCTAATAGAATCCAATATCTGCTACTGAAAACTTCTGTCCATGCACACTATCATTAATTTTTACAACGGATTTGCACTGATGAACTTACAGGGAGAGGTAAATGGGAAAATGTCTTGCATGGGATTAAACTGAAATTCAGATATTCCTGTTGTTTTTTTCCTCCCCTTACCAAAAACTGATATTAAAATAAACAATGAACGTGGTTCAAATGTTCCACAAATTAAAAAAAAATATTCATTTTAGCCTCCTGAAAGAAAGGGAAAGAAATGAACAGCTATATATTAGAGAGGGTAAAGACAGCAGCCCTTTACCCAATAGCTTGCAAGATAAAATCCAAGATGCAGGACCATGGGTCTGAAGCCCTTGACCAGACTGAGAAGACCCGAACAAACAGCTCATGCTAAGCCCAATGTAGACAATAACAGTGCCCACTGAAAGAGGCCACAGCACACATTTTGCTGGTCACAGTCATCCACTTAGACGTCAGGTGGAGTAGAAATTGGAAATGTAATCAAAGCCTGTGAGAAAATTAAGTTTGAGCATTTCACCTTAATTGGTCTCTTGGCTGTCTTTAAAGTGTGGTTGTTCTCCAGAGTGGTTGAAATCCACAAAAACATACACACTTCCTTAGCAAATTGACAAAGAGTATCCTTTAAAGAGGCTAACTTTGTCTTTTCTTGGATTTTCTCTTTCCAGAATACAATGAAGATCTTCACTGCTTCCCAGGCAGAGCAGAAAAAGGTAGAGTTTCCACAGAGGGGAAAAAAACTTCCCACCTTTTTCACTCCAAGACTAGAGCGGATGATTTGTATGCTGAAAACAGAACGAAAGAGTTCTGCAAACTGGACAGGGTTTCTACTCTTGATTTATCAAAGTTAGCTCTTTTCCACAGTTGGGAGTCCCGAGGGACACGTGCAGCAGCAGCAAAGCAAACGCTGAGCCCACACAGGCCTGAAATCCATCTAATTAGTCCACCTTTTCAGCCCATTAATGGTTCTCTCCAAGTCTAATAACAAGCTGGCTTTCCCAGGTTTTTTTTTTTTTTTTCTTCTCTGCTTTCTGAGGCATCTATTCTCTCTGCTCTCATTGCCCTTGGTTGGAAGAAAGTCTGGACAGGCCACTTAAAGAAGTGACAAACTGTTGCTGGACATATTTGTCCTGGTTACCTAAGTTGAGTCCAGACAGAGGACAAATTAGATCCTATTTGTCTGTTCCTGCTGCTTGTCAGACCATCATTCCCACTTCTCTTAGCTTGGGAGTGTTATCCTGTCCTCCATTTAACTGCACCAAATTAAGAGTTATGGGTAGACTGTACCCCACAGAGGTAAGGAGAAATGTGAAAATAAACAGTCATCAAATAACTGGGTTTGCCCAGAAAAACGTGAAGCATCAGCAGCAATAAGAACGTATCCAGACGCCCTGGCTTCAGAAATACTTAAGACATGACTTGATTTTGACGTCTTGGAGTAGGACGCTCATCATAGAATCATAGAATGGTTAGAGTCGGAAAGGGACCTTAAAGATCATCCAGTTCCAACCCCCCTGCCATGGGCAGGGACACCTCCCACTAGACTATGTTGCTCAAAGCCCCATCCAGCCTGGCCTTAAATGTCAGCGGTGTCCACCTGGGCCTTCTCTTCTCCACACTACACACACCCGAGGAAAAGATGGACACAAACATGGATGTGCCATTCTGGATAAAATACAGCGGGTGAAATGTTGATGGTTACATGCCAACAAGCTGTCTAGACTCCATTTTGGAACAGTGAAGAGGCACAGGAATTCCTAGAGAAGGATTTGTCTGATCCTACTATAGACACCTAAGTAAGAGAGATGGATCACAGTGTAAGAATTACTGTCTCTCCACTGACTATCAATGGAGTCTCAGGTGGCAAATCAGATGGCTCCATGGTAGACATAGGTGAGTTGAACGTGGCATGCTGTGCCTCAGCTTCCTGAGGGATCTCACCATTCAAGCACCGGACCATAAAAGAATACCAAAGTCTGAAATTTGCTGATCACTGCCAAAAATCCCAAATTTCTTACATAGTTCCAGGCTCTGAGCAAACTGTGGGATGGGTTGAGGACTGACTGGTCATTTCTTTCCTGTTGTTAAGCCTTGAGGACAATTCTGGAGGAGATATCCCAGAACATCACCTTAAATATGCAGACACCATGCTGTCAAGACAACAGTGGACATCCCCACAGCCCTACGGTTTCTGAAGCTCCATCACAATGTTTCATGACAGCCCACACTTGCCCACTGGGGGTGTCACCATGACTTCTGCAATACCATCTTAACCCTACAAAATCAGTGGACTGAAATAAGAACAAAGCTATAAAGAATGACAGATTAGCTCTTCACATCTATTCCTGGCAGCTCTATCTGTACATGGCCTTTCTTACACCTGGGTATAGAACAACGTCAAATATTTGACAATATCTGTTGGGTTTGGGGGCTTCATTATATGCTGAGCAAACATGCCATTTGCAAGTTCTTCTGCAGTCAAGTTTTCAGTGTACCTTGCCTGTGTATATTCTCCAGATCACCTTCAGGGTGATATTTTTTAATCTTTCCCCAAGCGGAGAACACCGTCCTCCATCAGTCATCCCAACACACATATCTTACTTCTTTTCCTTCCAGTATCCGAAGGCAGCCTACAGGAGAGCTGGACAGGGACTCTTTGTCAGGAAGTGTAGTGATAGGACAAGGAGGAATGTTTTTTAAATTGGAAGAGGGGAGATTTAGATGAGATATTAGGAAGAAATTCTTTACTGTGACGGTGGTGAGACACTGGAACAGGTTGCCCAGAGAATCTGTGTCTGCCCCATCCCTGGAAGTGATGAAGGCCAGGCTGGATGGGGCTTTGAGCAACCTGGTCTAGTGGGAGATGTCCCTGGCCATGACAGTGGGGATAAAACTGGATGATCTTGAAGGTCCCTTCCAGCTCTAACCATTCTATGATCCTATGATCTTTGACTGTGGCTTATTTTATCGAAATATGGGAATGAGTTCCAAAATTACAGAGGGATCAGCACGAAGAGTCATACAGAAACTGTGTTCTTTCTTAATTTTTCTTGCTAAAACTGATGGGTTTAACCCAAAATGAGGTTTAAACCAACCAGAAGGTAAAAGACAGCTGATGGAAACCTGTGATGCTGCATGGGACAGAATGTAACCCTAAAATAAAGCCGTGGAACCATTCTAAGGGCAAGACTCAGGAGCACTGAGCATTAATCCATGCCCAAGTTTCCCTGGAATATCCCATTTAGTTCTGTTGAGGCTGTGAATCACCAATGTTTGGAAGTCCAAAATGCAATGAAGTTCTTAACCACCTCCCTATGGATTTTCCCATTCAGGGTGGTACTTCAGTACCTGCTGATATTTAAGCAGATGTTGAACAGCTCTCCTCAACTGGAGCCTAATTGCATTGTGATATGTCACCTGAATGCCACAGGTAGCCACATCCCCATAGGTGTGTTCTACTCAGAGATTCGAAGGACCACAGCTGCTTTAGTTGTATTTTTATTCTACCTATGGAGCCTGGGGATCCAGCTACAGAGGTGATGCCATTAAAATTACAGGCATTTTAATTCTGTTGTAAGCAATTATATAAACCCTATCTGCTTGTAGAGAAAGCCTCCCTGTGTCAGAGCTAATATTAATTTTAAATCTCCAACCTTTTCAAATTAATGTGAAACTGTAAGTTTCCACATTCTTTGATTAAACATTCTGCTGTGTAATGACTACTTTATTATTTCCCCCCTCCAAATTACTGATTGTTGTCTTACATTACAGCCTCATTGGTACTTATTAAATTAACAAGACTGTGAAACACTTAATGAATCAAAACTCATCAAGTGTTTCCAAAGTTAATAACTAATCTAAAGATTTTTTTTTGCACTATATCTGCATGTGAAATTTATACATTCCCTACACAATCGCTTAAGTTCAGATGGTCCTAATCTCATGAAAGATTTATTACTGTGTAGCTTGGTGATTTATTCAGCATTCGCTGGAGCAACACGTAGCATGTGTGGGGAAGGGAGGATTGTCTTTATTTATTAATTTAATTTCCAGGGCTTATTCCAAGTTCTTGAGACCCCTCTGTGTGTGTGTCTGCAGACTCTTGCTGAATAGCAAATCTGTAGTTGTAAACTGGAAATGGAAACTGAGGTGCATAAATGATGCCCTAAACCCAGAGAAGAGTGACTGTACAGTGACAAGGACAAAATAACAGAGAAATTACTATTCCATGTTTTAAAATGTAAGACCAAAAGGAAAAGAGGTTTTTTCAGGGTTGTGAAAAAGCAGACAAGTATTCCCATCAAATGTTGGGAGGAGAATTAATAGATATAGGGAGGATACGGACTGTAGACTGTGGGGAAGGGTATGGATGAACAGCTTGTAACCCAGCAGGATCCATCACGACAACATCCCTGGGCAGGTAGTACCATACTTTATAACAGCTGCATCTTAATCCAAAAGGGTCCAAGCATCCCTGAAAACAACTGTTGTGCCCCAAAACCACCAGCATGATGACACTGATACACAGAGACAAGTGCCCTTGGGAGTATGCAAGGTAGGTCATAGTGGAGACCCATGAGGGTGCACCCACAAGACACTATGGTCTTGTGACCCACGCACAGTGATATCTCCTGGGCTTGGAAAACACAGCTGCACCCCCTCTGAGTATGGGTTGCATCTGAGTGCTGGTAGACCTGCAGCTAGCGTTGATGAAGAAGGAGGAGGGTGCTCATGTGGACCAACCACTGTCGTGCATGGCATGGAGGGGTTGTCACTGAGATGGCCAGGGAGAGTTATCTCCTTGATAAGGAGATACCCTCTACAGTCTGGGGGTAAGCAAAATGGTATCATAGAATCAGACAATGGTTAGAGTTGGAAGGGGCCTACAAGATCACCAAGTTCCAACCCCCCTGCCATGGGCAGGGACACCTTTCACTAGACCTGGTTCCTCAAAGCCCCATCCAGCCTGGCCTTGAATCATTTACAAGGTCTCTGTTGGAGCATGCTGTTCACACTGCCTTTTGTGACTTCTTGGCAACCAGGAAGTCTTTAGAATCCACCACAGAATCATAGAATTGTGTATGTTGGAAGGGACTTCTAAGATCATTGAGTCTAGCCATTAATCTAACACTGCCAAAACCACCACTAAACCATGTCCTTCAGCACCACGTCTACATTATTGCTCTTTTGAGAGCAATCCCTAGAGCAGAACCTATTCCAGGTGAATACCTTGGTGAGGACAATGCAGAGGTTTTCCAGCAGACTCGATAACTCTAGGAGAGATGTCTCATGGTGAGCAGAGCACAGGGAAATGCCCTTCCCATTTGCTTGCACCCACCTTGACAGAGCCATCACCATTCCACAAGGCTGGGAGAAGGGCTGGTTCGGAAGTGGGCAGAGGATGGAGAGTATCAAAGTGTGAAAAAGAGACAGCAATGGAAAAACAGCAAGAGGAAGAGTCAGAGAGCTGGCAGGATGACCACGGCAGCATCAGCATCACGGCAGACCCAGGTGCTCAGCTGCCCATACGGAGTCTTGTGCAACTGGAACAGAATTTATGCTCCGTCCATATAAATTGCATCTCTCCGCCAAAAGCATGATAAATGTACCCTACAAAGCTCCCTCAGGCCCCACTAGCCTTTCCCCCCCTGCCCTGCACCATCTCTGTTCTCAGCTACCTCGGGGCAGCTGGATTTGTGATTACCTACTCCAACACCCCATCAATCTTGGGCTCCCTTTTACACGTGTAGGGAGAGATATCTTTCTGTAATGACGCTGCTGTAAAACAGGGAGCCTGAAGTGCAGCCTTGTTCAGAAAAAAAGCTCACGAGCAGCTAGCGGGGCTGTGACGAGAGACCGATGACCAAGCCGAGAGAAGAAATGCAACCCAGCCATATGGGGCTGGATGACAAAACCCATCAGGCGTAGACGGGAGAGGAAAAATTCATCCGCAATTTATGCCACAGCAGCTGAGACCTGAGAGCAGTCTTTTAACTGGATTTTACACCAATTCTCTATGATGTATTGTGAGGAGAGAGACAGGCGCAGAAGGGTCTTGGCTCAGCCCCGGGGGCAATTATGGAGGAAAATGCAATTACATCTGGCTGCTGAACTTGCCCTTGCCTTCCCCTGGCTGTGTACCTTGTGCTCTCGCTTGGGAAAACTCATATGCAAAAGAAAGAAATTGGAATAAATGGCCCTGCCATTGCCATCAGTGACCCTGCACCCCTGATCCCCATTCCCTGAAAATATTTTCACGCCATCCCAAGCATGGTATGATGGCAATCAGGAGAGACGGACCTCTGCCCAACCCTCACTGCCCACTGCACCTTTCCTCATCTCAAAACAGACTCTCATCCCACACTTTGGTGGACCCCAGAGACATTCAAGACCTGTTTCTCCATAGATATAACTGGATTTCATAGAATCACAGACTGGTTAGTGTTGGAAGGGACCTCACCAATCCCACAGGAAAGAATTTCTTCCTAATATCCAATCTAAACCTCCCCTCTTCCAATTTAAAACCATTACCCCTTGTCTTGCCACTAGACTTCCTGACAGAGAGCTCCTCTCCAACTCTCTTGGAGATCCCTTCAGATACTGGAAGGCTGCTTCAAGGTCTCTCTGGAGCCTTCTCTTCTGCAGGCTGAACAGCAACAGCTCTCTCAGCCTGTTTTCATAGCAGAGAAGCTGGACCCGTTCCAACAGTTCCATGTTCTTTCTCTGTTGAAGGCTCCAGAGCTGGACACAGGACTCCAGGCGGGTTCTCACAGGCAGAGAGTAGAGGGGGAGAATTTCCACCCTTCCTCTCCTCACTTCACCTCCACAGCCTGTCCGCTCTCTGTTGCAATGTGTTCTCAGGCTCGTAGAGAGGCTACAGGAGGTAATCCCACATCCAGATATTCATCAAGGTGTGGAGAAATTAACTTCATCTGGCCAGGGTGTTTTAAGAGCCCTCACTGATGGAAGACAACACAAAGTAGGGAGAAGATGAATCGCTTATGACAATTCACCCGACTGTATTTCCTCCCATAAGAGAAAGTATCTACCTTGGGGGTGATTGGGACTTAGCTCATCCCCAGAAGTTTCCACGCTCCCTTTAGTCAGTCATAAAAACTCCTCCTGTCTTTTTTCCCACTTCATTACAATGGTAATTGTGTTACTTACCTCAGAGTGAGTTAATTAATTCATACACGAGACAAGAATTAATACTATCACCTTCCCTATTCCATTTACACCTATAGATCCAGGGCATTCACTTGTCTTGAAACACCAAGACCTGCACTGAAATAGGGGCAATCTTGAGTTAAGACACACCTCAATCATTTATTTCTATTTTCTTACCAATTTCTAAACAAAAGCAAAACCTTCATGTGCCCGTCACCATATTTTTATCAAATCATGCCATTTGATGATTTTTTCAAGGTGATAAAAAAGGATCTTTTCTGCCATGCTGTCACAGTCTGTCCCACCGCTGGTGGGATATGAAACCAGATGTTCTGCCCCCCATGGTGGTGTCTCACTCCAAAGAACAGACCCCTGCAAACTTATAGCTATCATACTGAGGGATGAAGAGAAATCTGGATGTGGTGCATGCCAGAGGTAATTTCAAGCCAGAGACTACATGGAGCCCTCCAAAATACCCCAACCTGCCAGCAATGTCAAGTAGTCCATAAATTATCCCTGAAACCTTCTGGTTTTAATCAGTCCCACTCCCTGATTACTCTTAGAACGTGACTCCAGGCCCCAACACGGAGTATTTATCTTGCATTAATTAGATTAGAAAAGCAGGGGTATTCGATACACCGACTAATCAAGTCAAGGGATCAATACGGCATGTGGCAGAGCCTTACATTGTCCTCACTCTGCAAGATGACAAGTAATGAATTAGTTCTGGAAGGTGCCCAAAATAACACTTTGTGACCTAACACAGGGGAAACATGAACTTTTCATCTCTTTCCCAGCTAGAGAAGAAAGAGATGGTACCAGCATGTACACACCAGTATGTATTTACCATTTCTGCAAGGCAGAACTGGTGAGGCTGAGTAGTGAAACATAACAGATTTCAGGAAGAAATTCTTTCCTGTGAGGGTGGTGAGACACTGGAACAGGTTGCCCAGAGAAGTCGTGGTTGCCCCATCCCTGGAAGTGTTCAAGGCCAGGCTGGATGGGGTTTTGAGCAACCTGGTCTAGTGGGAGGTATCCCTGCCCATTGCAGGGGGGTTGGAATTAGATAATCTTTAATGTCCCTTCCAGCTCTAACCACTCTATGATTCTACAAACTCCAGTTTATTGGCCAATATAGAAGGATATAGTGGTATTCAGGAGTTTTAATTATAGCAAATCAAGGTGCAACATCTTCTCATGCCATTTCATCTAGGTTCTGTGTCCTTCAGCTGGCTGTCCTATGTGTGTTGCTGCTATGAACGAGCCTCCTTGGAGGCGACAGCATTTTAACCTGTCGGCAATCTCAATTGGCACAAGGTCAGTTTGGATGGCTTATAAATACCATCTTCAGACAGAGATACCATGTTGTAGCAAGTCTAGGTCTTGTTATCAGTGGGGATTTCCTATGGTCTTTGGTGGTCTGTGGTGTGGTTATTAGTCCAAGACACTAATCATTTTATCAGTAGTGGGGGGGGGGACGGGGAGGAAAAGGAGGGGAAGGAAACAAAAGGACTAAAAAACCATCAGCCATCAGTATATTATGAAAGTGAAAACTGCTCTGTTCTGGGCAATGGTGACTTACCATGGAGGAATTGGCTTACTTATCATTTTGGGTCATTGTTTATTGTGTTACAGGGCTTGTGGGGTAAGGAAGTCCTACCCTGAAAGACAGAAACACAGAGAAAGATGACCTTGTGTTCACATCAGCACTAAACCAGGGGTGAGAATCTGTGTGCTGAAGCTCTGTGAGCTACTGAGACCTTTCTTCGTTGCTAGAAAATACCTTCTTATAAAGCCACATGTTGTTGATAAACCAGTAGCTGCTCTCTTACTATAATGTCTCTGATTATCCATATCTAAATTTATCCTTCCTTACATATGGCAGCCATCAGCTGAGGATGAAGAGTGTTCATCTGATGCTGTCCTGTCTCTGCACACTGTCTCCTCTTGAAGGCTTCACCAGCTCTTATAATTAGTCCAACATTACTTCCCAAAGCAGACCACCCATTTTACCCACCAAGTCAATGTCCCTAACCTGACCCAGTGATTACCCTTATAAGGGCAATGCATGCAAGGGTGAAGACTCTTCCACCTCCCTCGATAAGATGGGGAGATTGTTTGTTCCTCACACCATCGACAGAATGTTCAGCATCTGGAGGGATGTGGAATTTCCGAGTAGTTAGGGTCTTTGTGAAACAATCAATGTCATTCCTCCCATTCTGAGCATTTGTCTTACATGAACAAACAGGCTCCGTTAAGGGAAGGCAGAAGAGCAGACATTAAGTATGACGAGAAACCTCTGTCTTCTCAGCAGCCATCTCCTCCATTCCCCAGGTTGGAGCTCCATCATGAGACCTGCAGCGCTGGTCCTGCAGAGCCAAGGTACTCCCTTCTCCCTTCTCTCTGTCACACAGGGAAGTTGTGCAGTGCTTCTGCACATCGGGCTCCTACTCTAGTTAATTTTCTTTCTCCCCAAGCAGCCTGAAGCAGTTGGAGCCTGCACCGAAATGTAATGATCTCCCGATTTTGCTCTTGTGAGTCAGCCTCTGCCAAGTACAAACCTCTGAGCTAATCCCAGCGTGAACAGCTGTTTCTGGCAAAATGAGGGACAACAGGGAGACAAAGCTTCTCTGGGTGTTTGCTTCCTTCTTTTTCAGGAGCTAAATCTTCCCAGTTAAAGTTCTTGAGGATGTCCATTAAGTTTATTGAGCTTGCAGGAGGTCTCAACTACAGCTCACTGTTTCGTGCTCAGCTGCTCAGATCAATGCAGCAAACATTTAACAATTTAACAACCTGGTGGGAGGGGAGACGCGAGGAATGTGATTGCAATTAGAAGGGTGGTTTTTATTCAGGACTTATCATTAAACAGCAAATGCTCTGCAACTGGAAGCTTGGTGAATGTCAGAAAAGCAATTGCAATAGGAACAGTCGTTCCAGGCTCTATCCCTGCTTGCCTTTAGGACTGAGGCAGAGGTTGTAGGTACATTTAGTGCAGTCCCAGGAGCTGGTTTCACATTTGAGGAGGTCTGGGAGAGGTGTGAAACTCAGATCTCTCTCCTGCTGTACCTGAGAGATGAGATGACCTCTGTGCTGATCACTTTCCCAATGCCACTCACTGAAGCCCTAGATCATAGAACCATGGAATCATAGAATGGTCAGAGTTGGAAGGGGCCTTAAAGATCATCTAGTTCCAACCCCCCTGCCATGGGCAGGGACACCTCCCACCAGACCAGGTTGCTCAAAACCCCATCCAGCCTGACCTTGAACACCTCCAGGGATGGGGCAGCCACAGGTTCTCTGG
This sequence comes from Thinocorus orbignyianus, assembly GCA_013400375.1. NCBI lineage: Eukaryota > Metazoa > Chordata > Aves > Ciconiiformes > Thinocoridae > Thinocorus > Thinocorus orbignyianus. Next base: position 458,641 of record VXBW01001239.1, on the reverse strand, counting down.
GCAACCTGTTCCAGTGTCACAGCAAAGAATTTCTTCCTAATATCCAATCTAAATATCCCCTCTTCCAATTTAAAACCATTCTCCCTTGTCCTATCACTACACTTCCTGACAAAGAGTCCCTCATCCCTCCTTAGCTGGTGGGCAAGGCTAGACATCGACCCTAACCTCTCACAGTGCTCCCATCAAGAATAATTTCCTTGCTAAACTAAGACATCAGCCTGCTTCCATTGGCTTCCATGAGACCAGCTTATCAGAAAAAGCTGGACTAACATGATGTGGCGTGCTCAGGGATTTATAAGCATTGAGAAAGAAGGTGCTTTTTCTGGAGCTCCTTTACAAATGCAGTTTCCCTTCTCTAACTGTGTGAATTCCATTAGTATACAGGGCTTCAGATGAGATGAAAACCCCACAGCTGTCATGTTCTTTACAGTCTGCCCAATCAAAGGCTTCTTCTGGTCTGTTCTCAACCTACAGCCTCGGGGAAGAGACACTGAAGAGGTGGAGTGACGCACCCAAGATTCCCAGAAAGTGTGTGCAGAAATCTCTGGTGCCTCGGTCCCCTCTCCTCTCTCCTCTTCCCTAGCAAATTTGCCGAAAAAGCAGAAGAAATGCAGACATTGAGATGAAAAGGATTACTAAGACCATGCACTTGCCAGGGTCACTTCATGGTGCAGCCTTCTAACTCACTCTGTTCTTACTTCATCTTTCCTTCCTGGGAGCTGCTGATTTATCTTTATTATCCTCCTCTGTTGTCACTGTCATTAAATTTTGTTGAGCCAAGAGACTCTACTGTGTGCTTTAGTAATTCGATCAGAAAGGAGGGGAAGAGGAGCTGAGGTAATAGGCAGCGTGGAAGAGGTCAGGAGAAGCAGCCGTGGCACATTAAGGGAAATACAGATCCGGGCTCGCTTGGAAATGGTAATCACACAGAGCGTGCCTGAGCAACCGGCAGCAGTAATCTAGAGCAGCAGCGACCCAGAGCCCTGTTTGTTCTACTCTTTTTCATCTCCCCTTGCTGTAGCCTCGTCTCCCCAAAATTTCATCTTGCAGGGGTGTCACCTCCCAGGCTCCTTTCCCAGTTTTGAGCCTCTCTTTACCCACACAAACCAGCTGCTGGAATTAGCGAGGGAAGAGCTCAGGCGTTGGCTCTTCCCAGCTCGCACTTTTACAAGCGCCTCTGCATGAATTTGTGGGCTGTTTCCTTTAAGCATCAGTCACTGAAGAAGCCCAGTGGCAAAGTAATCATTTATCTGTACTATTTTATTTATATGGCAAGAGTTCCCTGCTGAGAGAAGAACCCCACTGTGTTATGCCCTGCCGCAGACAAGTAGTAAAAGACATTTCGGTCCAAGTCTAAATGGACAAAAATGGCAGAAAATAGAGGGAGAGAAGAGTTCCAAGGCATTGGAGATGAAATTCGTTGATCTCCTGGAGATCAGAATAACAAAGAGAAAAAGTAGACATTATTTACCTTGGGCGTTAGCAGCAAAGCCCTGCTAAAGCCTAGGCCAGCACCCTGTTTGTTAATTCATTCATGTGAAAATAACACACCAGTGGGGTATCCCACTGAAGACTGTGGGACCATTCCCATGACCAAGTCCCACCATCAGCCAGGAGCTTCACTAGGATTCAAATACCAACATTGCAACAGCCTGTTGTGGATGGGACTTCATGAAGAGAGCAAAAAGTCACCCTATTTTAGCTATGGCCACGTGGATCAGAGCCTTCCACCTTAAACCATGTAACACGGAGCGAGATGTTTGCAGGTAACCTTAGCTCTTCAACAGCTACAACAAGCTGGAAAGATAACCCTGAATGTCACTTTATTTTTGGTATTTCTAAGACATACTCTCAAGAGAGATACACAGATTTATTCTTTTTCCTTCTGGTTTTGTTCATAGAATCATAGAATGGTTAGAGTTGGAAGGGACCTTAAAGATCATCCAGTTCCAACCCCCCTGCCATGGGTAGGGACACCTCCCACTAGACCAGGTTGCTCAAAGCCCCATCCAGCCTGGCCTTCAACGCTTCCAGGGATGGGGCATCCACAACTTCTCTGGGCAACCTGTTCCAGTGTCTCACCACCCTCACAGGAAAGAATTTCTTCCTAATATCTAATCTAAATCTCCCCTCTTCCAATTTAAAACCATTACCCCTTGTCCTATCACTCCAGTCCCTGACAAAGAGTCCCTGTCCAGCTCTCCTGTGGGCTTCCTTCCGTTACTGGAAGGGTTCCTTTCCTTCTGTTTTGGTTTTGGTTTCTTTTTGGTTGTTTTTGTTTTTCTTTCTTATCTCTTTTTTTTTTTTTTCCCTAGTATCTTATTATGCTGTGTAACGTAATGCCAGTACAGTTTTGTGTCTTGTGGTTAGACATACATTTACATACAGCACTTCCCACCCTATATACTCATCTATATGTGTGCAGCAAGCAAAACTCTACTATGCTAATTCTATACATATACAAAACCGTATTATTACAGTTAATTAAAAAAATAAAATAAAATATGTGTTTACACTCTATGCATATGTCTGTACAAAAAAGGACACAGTTCATCTGGTATATTTTAAACGGCCTTTTAGGATGAAAACAAAAGCTCCCCAGGAGCTCTACTGACCATCAGTGACCAATCCTGTTCTGAAGAGAGGTGTCACAAATTTGTGTTGGGTTATAAAGGGAGTCTGCACATGTGAAACAGAGGGTGAGATCTTGTTTTTTACACGCATATACAGAAATCACAGACAGACAGAAGGAAACTGTGTCTCTTTTATTTTGTTTCTTGCTTCCAGGTACACATGCTCTCGCATGTATCCATATACACGCACACAGACTTCATGGATTCCCTGAAAAAAATACAGAAATAAGGAGGAAAAATGTAGATAGGATGTCCAGGATCCCACGTGCTGACTGGGCTAGCTACAGTCCAGCATGCAGGAGAGCAAACAGCAGCTTCATTGGAATAAATTATTTATTAGTCTTTCAGGGTTGGTTTTGTTTTGTTGTTCTTTTTTTGTTGTTGTTATTGTTGGGTTTTTTTCCTTGGAACTCATAAAGGCAACAATGAAAAATTACTCCAGAATTTATTCATTCTGCATGCTGGGAGAAACATTCCGTGTCTCCATATATATACAGATATAAAGCAGACCACGCTGGGATCTTATATTTTTACGAACAGACTGCAAGTTTATATGCACCACACAAATAAGCAGAATGCCCTAAGAATTAAAGGAGCAGCACAGAAATCCAGTATCTTTGCCGGCACGTGGAAAGACAGAGGTATAGTTTACTGCAGATACCATCCATGGATGTTCGCTTTTCGCTCAACTAGGCTGGAACTGATCTTTGCCAGATAATCTCTTCTATACCTTCAGGCACTGAGATACTGTGCTGGACTTAAGCCAATGCCCTGGGTTGACACAGTAAATGCATATACAGAATCACAGAATGATATAGGGTTGAAACGGACCTTCAGAGATCATCTAGTCCAACCCTCCTGCCAGAGCAGGTCCAATCAGAGCAGGTTGCACAGGAACATGTCCAGGTGGTTTTTTAATGTCTCCAGAGAAGGAGACTCCACCACCTCTCTGGGCAGCCTCTTCCAAAGTTCTACCACCCTCAAAGGAAAGAGATTCCTCCTTATGTTTACACGGAACTTCTTATGTTCAAGTTTGTGCCCATTTTCTCTTGTCCTGTCACTGAGCACCACTGAAAAAAGACTGGCCCCATCCTCCTGACAGCCCCACCCTTTAAGTAATTATAAGAATTGATCAGATCCCTCCGTCTTCTCTTCTACAGGCTAAGTAGACCCAAGTCCCTCAGCCTTTCCTCGTAAGAGAGATGTTCTAAGCCCCTAATCATCTTTGTACCTCTTTTCTGTACCCTCTCCAGCAGTTCCCTGTCCTTCTTGAACCAGGGAGCCCAAAACTGAACACAGTGCTCCAGATGTGGCCTCACCAGAGCAGAGCAGAGGGGGACAATGACCTCCCTCAACCTGCTGGTCATGATTTTCTTGATACGTTGCAGAGCTGTCATACAAGGTGTCTATGCATTCGGCTTCAGTGAAGACCCCTAAATATTCTTAATTTTTTACTGCATTTTCCTGTCTGGCCACAATTCTAGTACTCTCTGAACGATTTCAGTGGTCCCATGCTGGTTTGTAGCGACACCATACTGGATATGCCAAAATCCCACTGTCTTGAAGCCTTTTTTCATCTTTCACTACTCTCCTGCAGTGCTTTGTTATTCTGTTCACAGGCTACACACAGCCTTTCCAGTGTACCTCTAGCAGCACTTGACAGCATCTTTGATTTCTCAGTCATGATAAGTAGATAGATAGATAGATAGATAGACAGACAGACAGACAGAAAGATAGATAAAAGATAATCTGCATTTTCTTTTCTTCAGTCAACAATCAAACTTGAAGTCCATCCTCCACTGCTTCTAAATCCTTAGCACTTGATGTGGGGCTTTGTATTAAGTTTATCTTCATTCTCCATTTCATTCTCCATAGAAGAATAACTTTATACATTGAAATACAACTCCAAGGTTCAACAGATCATCCTCCAGCATCTGAGGATCAGAGGAGGATCTCTTGTAGAACAGTCAGTTCTTTGCAAATGCATAACTAATATTAGATATTTTGCCATCTGTCCTGAATTTCAGCACAAAAACAGCCACTGGGTTTTTAGATCTATTGCACCATCACGGTAACAGAGACATATATACAGTGGAGAGCACAGACTTGTTCCAGGTGAGCAATAGCTGCCGAATCATGTGCAGTCAAACCGCCTAGAAGGTTAGAGGAGAATGTAAATAGCCCAGGAGATGAATGGAACTTTCAGAGGAGCGACCTGATCTCTTCTACAATTTGTCCATAAGAATCAAACAAAGGAGCTTCCACTTCTTAGCTCGTCCTGGGAGCCATTTCCACAAATTCATTGTATCTCCATGTGCTTGATGCATTCTGAGAAATAGCCCCGCAAATGTCCTTGAAGGATTTTGCCATGGATCACTGATTTTTCTAATTTCTCTGGAGTTCTTTGTCAGCACTTTTGCCTCTGGGATCCCTAGCCACATTTTTTACAGCAGTTTGTTTTTCAGGAGACTCTGAAGTGAGAGCTAAAATACTGTAGCTACCTTGAATTACTGGAGGATTAGCAGTATTCATCCTGACACTCTTTGATGCCTGAGCCACTTTACTAACTCCAGGTGGGACAACTCTTAGTCTGGAATCTGTGTCCCTGAAAGCTGTGTGGTTTCCCAATCCCTTCCTTTAGGGAGTGGCTGGGAGCTCTTGTGTAGCCAGAACAGAATAGGGCAACAAGAAAAAATGGCTTTAAGGAAAGTATGAGTATTCAGTCCAAGCCCTGAGACTTGAAGCCGCAGAAGCGATATTATTATGTGATTCTTAAGGACATACTGAGTGGAAAAAGAGCACAAAGATTGGACACAATCCAGAATCCCTTAGCTGTGGTATACAAGACACCTAAAGTAATAATTACCTTCATTCCTAAACTTGACTCTTAAAATTCTTGGGCCATGGAGCTTCCTACCTTCCAAGGAAAATAAATTGAGATCCAGAGAGGACATGAGCAGGCAGTGTGCACTTGCAGTCCAGAAGATCAGTCACATCCTAGGCTGCATCAAAAGATGTGTTTCTAGCAGATCCAGAGAGGTGATTCTGCCACTTTGCTGTGGTGAGACCTCACCTGGAGTACTGTGTGAAGGTCTGGAACCCTCAAGATAGAAAAGATATGGACCTGATGGAGCAGGTCCAGAGGAGGGCCACAAAAACGATTAGGGGGTTGGAGCTCCTCTGCTATGAGGACAGGTTGAGGGGGCTGTGCTTGTTCAGCCTGGAGAAGAGAAGGCTCCAAGGAGACCTAATAGCAGCCTTCCAGTACTAAAGGGGACCTACAGGAAGGCTGGGGAGAGTCTATTTACAAAGGCCTGCAGTGATAGGACGAGGGGTTAAGGGGTAATGGCTTTAAATTGGAGAAGAGTAGATTTAGGTTGGGTATTAGAAATAAGTTCTTTATTATAAGGGTGGTGGAACACTGGACCAGGTTGCCCAGGGAGGTGGTTGAGGCCCCTTCCCTGGAGATATTCAAGGTGAGGCTCCATGAGGCCCTGGGCAACCTGGTCTAGTTGGGGATGTCCCTGCAACTATGGGGAGGCTGGACTAGATGACCTTTGGAGGTCTCTTCTGGCCTGGATGATTCTATGATTCTATTATTTTATGAAATGTGGGTGTTGCACTGGCATTTTACAGTGAGAAGGTCCTTTGTAAGATACATATAACATAGATATTATTTTGGTGAGCTTGGCCCTGGTAGATTGTGCTCTGCTGAAAGACGACAGGAACCATCGGCAGAAGATTATGCATTGTGTTTTGGACAGTGACAACTTCAGGCAGAGGTTGAAAAATGCTTCCTGCTGCCCTTTTGACAAGGAATTCACAGCTGCTGCTCTGTTGTGCTTTCCTCTCATTGATAAAAGTTCTCCCTTCTCAGAGCTAAGTGCTTGAGATGCCCCTGGTGTGTTTGCAGCTTTGCCCCAGTGGTTTTCTGGTTATTGGCTATTGCTCCAGCTTTCTCATAGGAACCCAGCATCAAAATAGCTTTCTATATTCTTTGAGTAGCTTCCATCATCCCTTGGCAGCAGTCATGCCTTCATGTCTTCTCAATGTTATTACTAGCATCAAGCACAGGACCCCACCAATCCCAGCTCTCTGATGCACTTAATTAAAGAAGAATCGCTCAATAATTCTGCTGTGCTTTCCTGGGCATCTGGTCATTCACCTCTCATGTGCACAGGCAATTAGTTTTTAGGTTGTCAGTACAAAGGGTTTGAAACAAGAATATTAATTCCAGCCCAGCCTGAGGAAAGAAGGAAGTTTTGCTGGTGTGTGAGTCCACCTGCAGGGCTCTGCTCCCAGACGCTGAGTGCCTGCGATGCCTAAAGGCCTCCCAGAGCGTTGAAAGTTGGAAGGGAGGGAAGGCTTTTGAAATAAAACAGTTCCCCCCTCCTGCCCAATTTCATTAATAATGTGGATAAATTAATAACCATGTTCCTGCCTGGAAACCTCATCAAAATCAGTGGCCTGGGGTGCTACATAAATATAAACGCCAGATCCTGCTGCAAGGAGCTGTATGTGGCCGTTAGTGACTTGTGCAACATCACACAGGAACCATGTAGAAATCTCAGTACCCAAACTCCCTATTCATGGGCTGGGGCATTTCTCATTAGTTCCTCTCAACCTTAAAAAAACAAAACAAAACAAAACAAAAACACAAAAGCAATACAGAATCATCGTTTTCCCCTGGCATTTATTGAAATGTCATTTGAATGAGACCAAACAATTCTTTATGCTCCTTTGGGTAACTGATATGGACAAAAGTCCATAAGAACAGGAAAATTACAGCTCTGATCTAGTTAATGGGTATTAGAGGCACAAAATGCTTTCAAATGCACACAATTATTTTTATCTGCTAATTGAGGGGGTGAAAGCCTCTTTCTAGGAAATATGGTAATATATATTGATCAGAAAAATGAAGCTTCTGTACCAAACCCTGAGCACGATGCAAGGTTAAGGGATTTTAATTAATGAAAAAGCTTTTTTATGAAATGATGCCACCACTCAAGGAGAGTATACACTATGACCTCTAGTCAAGTGGAGACACATTTTAAATATGACTCTGATCACAGAAGCATCACTCACTCTCTTTCTTGGCCAGATAAATATTGAACAGTCTGTCCTATGCTGCCCTGTTTGGGGGGTGAATATCCACAGCTGAAGTGACCATCAAAAGAAAATCAGTTCCAGATATAGATGTCTTTCAGGCATGCCACAGATCTCTGAAGGCATCAACCAGCAGTTCAAGCAGCTGAGTGATAGAAGATCAGCACTGGGGAGAGAAGATTCACTAGGGATCCACAAGATACGTCCAAAGAGCACACTGCATGTGTTTCAGGAGAGTTACTTCAAAATATACCCAGTCTCATCCCCTGGACTACATCAAAAAAAGTGTGACCTGCAGGTCAAGGGAGGTGAATCTACAACTCTAGTGAGACCCCACCCTCAGTGCTGTGTCCAACTCTGGGATCCCCAAAATAAGAAGGACATGAACCTGTTAGAGCAGATCCAGCAGAGGGCCATGAAGATGATCAGAAGGATGAAGGACATCTATGAAGACAGGCTGAGAGAGCTGGGGCTGTTCAGCTTGGAGAAGAGAAGGCTCCAGGGAGGCCTTCTAGCAGCCTTCCAGTCCCTAAAGGGGGCTACAGGAGAAATGTGGAGGGACTCTTGATCAGGGAATGTAATGATAGGATGAGGGGTAATGGTCTTAAACAGAAAGAGGGGAAATTTACGTTACATATTAGGAAGAAATTCTTTCCCGTGAAGGTGGTGAGACAAACTGGGCCAGGCTGCCCAGGGAAGCTGTGGCTGCCCCATCCCTGGAAGTGTTCAAGGCCAAGCTGGATGGGGCTTTGAGTAGCCAGATCTAGTAGGAGGCATTGGAATGATCTTTAACATCCCTTCCAACTCTAACCATTCTAGGATTATAGGATTCAATGTATTAGCATTGGCTGTGGTCCTGGAGCACATCTGCTGGTTTAATCTGATCAAAAGGAGTTTGGGTTGTACAGTCTGAGTTGAGCCATTCTGATGTGAACAGCACAGCTGGTAAGTAGGGACAAGTGGAAGATTTCTTACAGAACTTCACTCATGATGGAAATAAATTTAAAACAGCAATGCAGATATGCCCATGACTCCTGTGCCTTTTACTCCTGAAAACAATTCCTTTGCACTTATTTTAAGTCCAGGCTCCTACAGTCATCAGATGCCCACGCTGCTATTGAAATAAAAGGCTTCTACTTCTTTCCTTGTGCACCGGGAATTAGTGCAAACAGAAATATAAATTAGTTCTTTCTATCACTTATTTTGAAATCTGCTCTGCTTGCCCTGCAAATGGAAATATAATGAATTTCAACTTCCGTCAGAAACAAGTGCTTTAGCTGTTCGGTATATTAGTGCTGCATTGTTTACAAGATTATTCTTTTTTAAGAGCCACAGTCAACTTAGCCTGAGTCCCAAATGGATGGTAAACTAGCAGAATCTTACCAACAGCAGTGTTTTCACTACCTGAAAGGTAATATATTTACTTTCACTCCATCGGGATTCTTCTGTGTCTCAGACTTGTACAGGACAGATACTAAATTGCCTGAGATGGCAGAATTATACCGCAGGGGCAGAATGGAGGTGTTGCTGCAGAATTTAACTGGTTGGCTTGAGTACTGCAAGGCATCTACAAGTATGTCTTCTATGAATAATATATGGCTACAGCCCTACCTAAAATATAACCTGGAGATTCTTTGCGTTGTGGGACAGACCAGACCCACTCAAGTCAACTCATAATGGAGTGACAAGATTGTTCTGCCATAATCTCACATGGGAGGAAGAACGACATTTGTGATGTAAAATTGCTGATATGTTTGTACCTACTGTTATTCAAAACCCACCTGGATGTATTCCTGTTCAACCCCCTCTGGGTGAACCCACTCTGGCAGGGAGGCTGGCACCTCTGGAGTTGGATGGGGTTTTGAAGAACCTGGTCTAGTGGAAGGGAGGTTGGATTTAGATGATCTTTAAGGTCACTTCAAACCCGCACCATTCTATGATTCTATGATCTCCAGAGGTCCCTTCCAACCTCTACCATTCTGTGATTCTGTGTGTTTGTAATGTTTCTGCTGTAATTCGCCTCTGCTGGTGTCTGATCACCTAAATTTTGGCTGTATATATTCATTTAGGAAAGCCATGGAAAGCCAAATGGAAAAGGATTGCTCTCTGCTATAAGCGATTAAACCCAGGCTAAGTTACGGTTCTCAGATAGGTTCCTGAGTTGAGAGGGGTGCACCCTGCAGAAAGTCTCCTTAAGTCAAGGAGAAGTACACAACACTTAACGACCCTCCAAAGGGAACACTTCCTTCTAATCACATGTTTTCATCTTGCTTCTGATTCTGTGCAACGAGTTTGGGAGAGGCCAGCAGAGTCCGATGGAAATTCAGAGAAAAGCAACATTATCCACTGAAACATCAGACAAATATTGACTTCTCCACAAAAGGCTTACTCAGACGCCCTCAGAGAGTCAATATTTGGTGGGGAGCATTAAAATTTCACAGGCCCTTGGCCAAGGTGACTTTCTACAAGTAGGACCGATCGCTCTCACAGCAAACCTGCCTACCAAGCCTGCCAAGTGTGGGCAGAGGTGGTTCAGCTTTCAGCAACCCCTGGTCTTCCCCTGCCTGACAGTAAAGCAACATTCCTCTGCTAGAGATGAAAATCCTCCTGACTGGGGGAGATGTCTAAGTAACAAGTCCAAGGTCCTAGCAAATCCATAGCCAAGGAGGAAAAGAAAGGATAAGCCCAGCAACCCTGGTGGTGGGTACTTCATAAATAGAGCTGACAGCTCAGAGGCATTGGTAGGTAGATTTTTGGCATTGTAGCCTGTGAACAAATATTCTGTAAAGGCTGGAGTCACTTCCAGTCACAGTAAAAAGGAGATTTCATGCTCCGTGGGAATTGCCAATCCCCAAAAGCTTTCAGAAGCTCATGACTGCATTTCCTGTGCATTATAGCCCATTATGCAGATGCCTTAAAGTAAATGTAAATCACATCAAGACTAATTGTAAAGGGCTTTTGGTTGTGAGATGCAAAGTGCTTTGAGATGGCTTCTGATGGTCCAACAGCCATGTGTCTTTGCCCTCTTTCCCTCTCACTCTGCACTCTGCCTCCACACATCCACACATCATGATGTCCTGAGCTCTCGTAGACAAAGCCGGCAGGGCTAACTGGGTTAATTAAATCAGCATCGTTGGCTGTCTGGAGCTCAAGTGACAAATGCATTTCCAACCTTGCCCTTTTTGAGGGAAGGGTGGTTTGTGGAGTATGACGGTGGCTCAGGTCTCCCGCAGACAGCGCTCACACATCTCACCCAAGTGAAGGCATCATCGCCTGGTGATTTGGTGTCCCTGCTTCTATTCACTGGGACAGAAAGCACCAGTGGTGTGAGTGCAGTAAGGACATTTTCACTCCACTTTAAGACTCCTCCTTTCCCGGGCTGTCAAGGGGGAATAAGATGTCAGGAGACGCTTGGGAAGACTGAAAGGGACAGGTCCCCTCCTCCCTATTCAGGCTGTGAATGTGAGACTAATTCTATTAGCCCAGCCACTCCATTATCCAAATAGCCCCCTCGCCAGCCTCTCGGTGCATTTGCAGATGCATTAGTGTAATGGTGCTGTGCCCTGCCAAACACATGCTGCCTTCCAGCCCTGATGTGCTCCCCAGGCAGATAAGGTGATTCTTACACGTTTTTTTATATTTATACATATATATATAAAAGTATATACCAGAGCACCCAAACATGTCAGCAACTTCAGAAGATCTTGAGCACACAGAGGGGTTACAGAACAAGGTTTGTGTTTTGTAACACCCTTTGAGGTCCCGCAGAAGCATGGGATATATATTCACAAAGTGCTACGTGTTGGTTCATCATCTGACAGTTAGGCTATATGCTTTATCATCTGTCAGTGCTTACAGCTAGAAAAAAATAAGCCTGATTCCCTGCTTTCTGTCTTTGTTGCTTCAAGGTTTGCAGAAATCTGTCTAACCTGAGCAGATGTTGTCTTTCTTGTGTTAGCATGATCCTGCCTCTTCTTTTAAGCTGGAGAAAGAGGGATGTAACTCGAAGGAGAGCCAGGTAATGTCTGTGTGACATGGCTTTTCTTTTGCCCCATGACCTGGCAGGAACATTACATCGGATCCATGTGTGAAGAGTGGTCAGGCATTAGAATAGGCTGCCCAGGGAGGTGGTTGAGTCATCATCCCTGGACGTGTTTAAGAGTCGTTTAGGTACTGTGTTGGGGGATATGGTGTAGGGGAGAACTTTGTAGAGTAGGGTAGATGGTTGGACTTGATGATCCCAAGGGTCTTTTCCAACCTAGATGATTCTATGATTCTATATGCAGGGGGTCCAGGTTTTCTGTGTGTCCTGTCTATGATGAACTTGCGCATCATCCTTCGTGTCACCCATGTCATCTCACAAGACACCTCTCGTATGATAGAGGAAACAGAGTTTCTGCCACAAGAGCAACTCATTCATCCACAGCCTGCTCCCAGTCCAACCCAAAAGAGATGGCAGTTAGTTAGGAAATCATTGCTGCCTTTTATGAAATCTTTTAAGAAATCACTAAGGAGTCAATGAATACCTCCATGGGGTCTGTGTTGCATGTGATCACTCTCATGGCCAACAGGAGAAAGCACAGCATCCCGGGTAAAGAGAAAATCAAAGACCCAGACAAATATCTTTTTTCCCCACAAATGGAGGACTAAATTCAGGATGACTTTGCACTGGTGAAGTAAAAAAGGTAAATCATTTGGAGAGGCGAGAAAAAATACACACACGCAAAAAAAAAAAAAACAAAACACCAAAAAAACAAAAACAAAATGGAAAAAACCCCATAAATAAAAGAATAAAATTGTCCTGTTGAAATGCACAAGATATTTCCAGGGACCTAACCCATATGAGCAAGAAAATTTCATCTGCCCGATAAAGAAGTTTGCTATTTTTTTAGGACTCTGGGGCGAAAATGTCTATGATAAAACCTACAAATAGTTCCTCTGCTTTAAGAAAAAAATCATTCAAAACCGCAGTTCTTCATCTCGTGTGAATTCCCCTTCCTTCTCCTGAACAGTTGTGCGAGGAAGCAAAGACACACGCAAACTCATATATCAAATACAAATCCTTCAGTATTTAAAAGATCTTTTTGCACCACAACCATTACTGCTGTTCATCTAAGCAGAAAGAATAACACCCCAAAGCTGTCTGAGCACTGAAGGCAGAGGTGAGGAGTCAGTGCAAATCACTGATTATGTAAACTTCATGCTACTATATTAGTCGTAGGTTGATTGACCATCAGTTTACAAAGAAAGTCTAGAAAAGAGAAAGGGGTTGGAGCAGGGAAAGTCTACGGTATTTGCCACCAGCACTTTTATCTGTTTAGCTTTGAAAATTAATGAAAATAAATGATCAGATGGCAATAAGTGGATCTGCAGCTACCCTCATGAAGGGATGCTGATACACTGTTTACACATCTAATGTTTGTTTTGAGACTCCGCAATCTCTGCAGGATGCCTCAGTGCATATGGTGTTGTCACTGTATTTCTTTTTCCTTTTTAATTCATTGATCCACGGTATGAAAATGTCCCTGAAGCTCTGGATTGGTTTTCAGAGGCTCCATTTGCTGGAAGAAGGTGGTGCACCTCAAGCAAACCAGCCCTGAAGGAATCTGGATGCACAGAGTTGGGTAAACTCCTAGTACCTGAACAGCAGCAGGAGATACAAGCAGGTGTCACCACTGCTGACAGGTCTTGAGAACACCACAGCTGACCTTCCCAACCTCTCCTAGACCTCTTAACACACATAGTTGTGTTTTGCAATGTGAAAACATGAGATGCTTGTGGTCAAAGATGTGCTCCAGGTGGCTAACAAGCAGCTACATCTGAAGCACGGACGAACACCTCCAGGGATGCTTGTACGTCTGTAGACAGCCTTAATCAGAGGATGCTGGTTGATAGAACAAGGGGTAATGACAAGACAAGGGCTAATGTCTTTAAATTGGAACAGGGGAGATTTAGATTAGATACCAGAAAGAAATTCTTTCCTGTGAGGGTGGTGAGACACTGGAACAGGTTACCCAGAGAAGCTGTGCCTGCCCCATCCCTGGAAGTGTTCAAGGCCAGACTGGATGGAGCTTTGAGCAACCTGGTGTGGTGGGAGGTGTCCCTGCCCATGGCAGGGGGGTTGGAACTGGATGATCTTGAAGGTCCCTTCCAACTCTAATCATTCTGTGACTCTGTGATTCTATGCTGTCAACTCAATGACCCCACTGGGGCTGCGTGGGCTTTCCTCAAACATCCACTCTTCTCCTCTGCTGCCTCTGTTTATAAGATAAACCTCAGTTCTTAATCAACAGTTCAAACTTTTAATTAGAAATACAAGCCTAAAACACTTAAAAGTTCAAGCTAACAGCTTGCAATAGCTCCCATCCTGTGGACTACGTGGAGACTTTGCCCACCTACACAAATCACATAAAACTGTGTTTCTACTACTCTGTAAAGTTGGATCTGCACTGGTAAATTTAATATGCCCCGCGTTGCTCTCTGGTCCTAAGGCCAGTGGGTACAGAATAGCAGATGTGCACATCATTAAACTCCTAGACTCCAAATAGAGCAGCTGCAACCAAACTGTCTTTCTGAAACAGTCACTGGCCATGGTCATTCCTAAACTGTGTCCAGAACTGTCTGGGAGACAGTTCACCAGCCCCACAGTGAGGATGGGCCAATTACCATCTCCACAATTTAACAGACCAGATAATCCACCTACAGTGACTGGTCATGGTACAGATGTAAACTGAAGTCCATGGGGCTACCAGTTCACTGCTTGAAGGAGCCAAGAAAGCCATCATTTAACAAATAAAAATCCCCACACCGAAATAGCAACAGCAGATGAAGGTAGTCACTCCTCCACCCAAGCCATTCACAGAGTACCATCCTCCAAGGTGTGCATACAAGTGGTTCTGAAGCTGCATCATGAACCAGGGCAGATTTAGGCACAAACCAAAAGAAGAGATTAATTTTAAATGTTTTTTTTTTTCAACTGTCATCAGTCTAGGTGTGCAAATGTGAGACCTGTGAAGGGATAGTACGGATCCATATTGACACAGGAGATCAGGCATCACCAACCTATAACCTGAAAATCATGAAGCTCTCCCAAACAGGGCCCACACGTGTCTCCTTGGTGGGGCACAAACTGCTGGATTTTCAAATGAGGATCACAGAAAGTGTTTTTTTCTCTTTGCAAGCACACGGTTAAGATGGTCTGTGCAGAGATTAGGTGTGTTTTCCCAAAGGTGTGAGCTCAACCTTGGGAAAGTGCTGAGTAAAAGGGTAAGTAATTAGTGATGGATAGCATGTTCACCAAGTCCATTAGCTGGAAAGAAAAGCAAACCTGCAGCATGCTCAGCTGGAAAGAAAAGCAAATCTACAGCATGCTTCACATTCCTCCCCTGCATTTCCCTGCATCCCGACGACCCCCTTGCCTCCTGTCAGGTGGCTCCCCCCAACGCAGCTTCGCATCTCATGGGGGAGCAGCATTTCCAATCAATTAGACATGTCACCACTGAATTTCTCTGCTAATTACTGGAGTTTATTATGACTAAAGCCAGGTTAAATGCAGAATTCCCGAGGTCAAATGGGGTCATGCAGACAATCAGTTCCACATTTTCTGTCGCAAAAGAGACCCCCACAATCAGTCACTGCCAAGTGGTTTGTAATGACCAACCTGCCAGTTAATGGCCTGAGGTAAAAGTCTCAGGGATAGATAATGCTCTTGGAATGAGAGAGAGAGAGGAAAAAAAAATAATCTGAAGCAGCAAAGAAAAAGGCCACTTTGGAGGCGATTATAACACAACCATGTGAACCTACAACCCTTTCTTGGTGTTTTAGTGTGTAGGGAGATGTTTTTTTTTCCTTTACACTTCAAGCAGCTCACAGAGAGCAAGAAGAATCTTCCTTTGCACCAGTTTCTGGCTCTGACCCAGTTGCCAAATGCCCTTTGGTTTTGACGGTGCCAGTCGAGCCCAGAGTAAAAGCAAAGATGCTTAGAGGTAGGGACTGATAGACCTAAGTTGGAGAAGAGTAGATTTAGATTGGATATTAGGAACAAGTTCTTCCCTCTGAAAGTGGCAGAACACTGGAACAGGTTGCCCAGGGAGGTGGTTGAGGCTCCTGGATATATTCAAAGTGAGGCTCAATGGGGCCCTGGGCAACCTGGTCTAGATGGGGGTGTCCCTGTGACCTCAGGGAGTTCAGACTAGATGACCTTTGGTGGTCTCTTCTGGCCTGGATGATTCTATGATTCTATTCTATGATTCTATAACCCACCCAAAAGTGTGGGTGATAGAGCTCTGATACCTGCTTCTTTATCCCTCCTTGTCTCGCAGTAGACGTGGTGATTGTAAGAGGGCTAGGAGCCAGGCAGAGCCTGGGAGGGTTGTTCTAAAACAGAGCACATGGTTCCCTTCAGAAGCAAAAGAAAAACACCTCCCCATCTGTTTTGGAGGTGAAAGGTGTTTCAAATCTCTCTTGGCTCATTTTGACACTGCATCCTGTGGGTGAAAGATGTCCTATCCCTTACCAGCATTTCACTTGGAGACGGTTGTAGCAGAGCATGAGACAATACAGCCCAGACAGAGCACCCAGGGAAGCTCAGAGTGCTCGGTGCTTGCAGCAGCAGCTGCCTGAAGAGCCCTGCCTAAATGTCAACACTGTTTTCAGAAACAATTAGAGGGAATGCAAAAATAGCAATCAGGGAGTTACGTACCCCTTCTCCATCCAACGGCTGACAGATGAGTTTATATCATGAGGAAGCCCAAAGAGGATCCCTCTAACTGCTGGCACTAAAAACTCTATAAAAGACTGGGAAAAAAAACAGATAACACTATGCAGGCTTCCCTCCCCAGGGTTAAAGGCTTCAGGGTGACCTATGGTACGGAGGAAAAACAGACTCCTGTGGATCCTCCTACTGCTGGAGGGGTGATGCAGAGCCATGACTGACATTGACAAATTCTTTATGGTCTCTTGCATGGGTTTGGCTGTCAAAATTGCATTCTCTTGAACAATGTCCAGGAATGGACACTGGGTTTATTCCCTACGCAGTCTGGATGAAGCTACCCTCTTTCAGGAGAGTAAGAGAGCTGAAATCTACAGGCACAGGCCACACTGCAGCATCTGGTCTCAGTGCCAGAGACTGTTCCCTGATTTATTGCATTTATTAGTATAGTTTCTAGGGAAAAAAAAGAACACTTTGTCCTGGTGGAGTCCAGGTCAGCCCAAATGTCTGCCTGTCTCCTCTGTGCCAGTGCTCTGTGAATCCAATATTAATTATGTGAATCACTGTGGAGCTGATACTCCATCAAAACATATTCCTGATATGATGTTTGGAGGCAACACATGTGTTACCTTTGCTCTTTGGGGCAGAAACTACTGACACGTGACCTTCAAAAGTATTTGGAAGGTTCTTTCCAGAGAACGCTTCCCAAATGATGCTATGGGAGCAGGGTTCTTGTACAAACACTGTCTTTCATCCTCAAGAAATCCAAAGGGCTTTCCAAGTTCATAAATACATCACAAAGGCATCTGTGGATCGAAACTCTCAGAGGAGGAACACAAGAGCAGGTATTTATGTAGCAGTTTAGGAGTAGAGGAAAAAACTGACTTCATGAGGTGAATTAAGGGGAAGGATTTCTAGGGAGTCAGTATGATGTGAAAAGTGTTGGGATTGGGATGAAACTACCCAAAAACCTCAGCCTTGTTACATTTGTTATATAGACACAACAACATGTACGTGCCTGGACTTCAGGGAACTTCATTACAGCACTGTGTCCTCCTGAGCTGCATTGTCCATCTTGACAAGTGATTGAGCAGATCAAATCTATACTACAAATATATATGTTTAAGAAATCAAATAAATACAGATATACCCTATGCAACAGACTATTGACCAGCTGCTCTGTTCTCTGATACAAAATAGCTTTCTAAAGCAAAAAACCAAGGCACTACAAATTACATTAAGTCTCAAGGATTCCCATTACTTCTTCATCCAGTTAAGAGATAAAACAGGAAAATAATTTTCAGGGTACTTGAGTATACTCGTTTCCAATCACAAACTGGGAAACCATAAAAATAGAGAAAAAAACCCCAAACAAACCCCGAGAAAACCTGGAAAAGAACTTTAATGCCACAGTAGGACTTGAAAATTCTTTTTTAATAGAAAAGAACATAAAAGCCAGTTTGCCTTTCCAGGGCAAGTTCTGGAATGTATTTCATTTTCCTGTTCCTGCTGCACAGGTCTATGATGATAATGACTATATCAAGTAATATAAAGTGATGAAAGATATTTAGCAGGGGCCTAAAGCAAGAAAGACTCAAAGCCATGAGTGCAGAAGGCAGCAGATTCTGGAGCACTTAAAAACGTTCTCCCTGCATCTGACAACGAAATGCCTATTAATCCCCAGCAACAAGGAGTGTGCTTAGGAGTTCGGAGGTATCACATGAAAAATAGAAACAGCATTAGAAAATGATAACTCGGTGCACTTATGGTGTAAGGAAAAGCCTCAAGAGAGCAAATACTTGCCTCAAAGAAAGTAATAAGATACATGAACCTGCAAAGGAAACAAATTCTGAAGCAAATTTAAAATGCAATAATTAAGAGAATGGTCTCTAACAGCCACCGGGCATGGATTTCAGGATCACTCAAGCATGCATTAGATTTTAAACCCAAGACTTTAAAACTAAGGAGGTACCTATAACCTCTGAGCCAGGGGCTCTGCTTTACCCAAATCATAGAATCATAGAATGATTTGGGTTGGAAGGGACCTTAAAGATCATCCAGTTCCCACCTCCCTGCCATGGGCAGGGACACCTCCTACTAAAGCAGGTTGCTCAAAGCCCCATCCAGCCTGACCTTGAACCCCTCCAGGGATGGGGCAGCCACAACTTCTTGGGGCAATCTGTTCCAGTGCCTCACCACCCTCATAACAAAGAATTTCTTCCCAATATCTCATCTAAATATCCCCTCTTTCAGTTTAAAACTGTTATCCCTCATCCCTCCCCAGGATCACTGGTGCCCAGGCTGGGCTGGACTGGAATATCAAAGCAGGGGGGATGATTAACAACTGATGCTTTCAAGTGACCTGCAAATGTAAGGTCTGTGTGAGGCAGCAGAGAGGAGGAGACCTGGCTGTCAGTGAGATTGGAGGAGACAGATGTTTAATGGAGTCCAGGATTACAGATTTGCCAGGCTTCACATGTAATCACCAGCTTCTTAGGTTTCCTCTTTCTTCTCCCCTTCTTCTGGGTCTATTACAGGGTCAGAGGCTGGGGGAGGGGAGGATGGAGATTTTCAGATTTCCAGCTAAATTCCTTGAGCTGCCCTTAATACTCTGACCTATTCCCAGCTGAAACCACAACCTACCAATCCACTGAGACTCGGAGAGACAGGAGTTGATTTTTAGTTGAAAATAAGAGGAGGGATGCATTTAACTCCAACGGATCCACCTCCTTTCCCCCCCCACATTTCTGTAGCTCTGCTGAGCAGCCTGTGTTTGACTCAGAGAGGCCACAAGGCAGAGGAACAACACCGCAATCAATAGTGCCAGATGACCCGCAGGCGATGTGCCGGGCAGCACTCTGTCCCAGGAGAGACGTCTGCATGGCTTCCCACCCGTCACCCACTCCTGAGAATCGATAGTCCCTGCCATGTCTCACCCAAGAAATGACTCCACAGACACTTTTTTTTTGCATTTACGGGCATTGCTCACTCTTTCCTCCAGTCTCACTCGCTTTTTGTCCCCTGTGCAAGGCAGGAAGTAGCTATTATTTTGTGAAAGCAGAGCCCTGTGAATTAGAAGCACCGATGTTCTCACTTAAAAACATGGAGAAGAGGAGGAGGGAGACCTGGTTAGACTGAATTACCCACTTTACATCATCAGATATTAGGAAGAAATTATTTCCTGTGAGGGTAGCAAGGCAGTGGAACAGGTTGCCCAGAGAAGTTGTGGCTGCCCCATCCCTGAAGGAGTTCAAGGCAAGGTCGGATGGGGCTTTGAGCAACCTGGTCTAGTCGGGGTTTGGAACTTGATGATCTTTAAGGTCCCTTCCAACCCAAATGATTATATGATTCTATGATTCCTCATGTCATGACTCCAAGGTAACACCCTACAATTGTGGACACCTTAAAACAAGGAGTCCCCAAAACAAATCCAACCTCCTCAACAGGAACACAGCACCTTTGAATGCATCCACCAGCTCCTCTGCTGCCCCTTCGAGCAGCTTGTGGAGGAAGAGTCCTGGCAAGGGGATGACTCTTTGGCAAAGTAGGAGATGGATGCTGACATTCAGCATTGCAGAAGTTCAAGCCAAATGCAGATCCACAGATGGCAGAGTGAAAGCTGTAGTTCTACCCCCAAATGTTGGACATGTAGAAGAGGGCAGAACTGTAGAGTTCAGGCACAAATATGTCACCACTGTGACTGAACATAGCTCTTGGAATGATACAGACTGTAACAGGCACTAAATTATGTTAATATATCTGTATGGACATAAGAGCATCCCAAATACTGAATGTGAATTCATGTCTTGCCAGCAAGCAGGGTTTAGACCCTGTCCATGGCTAAGATACATGAATGGGAAGTGCATGAGCAGTCGCACTGATCCACTCCCCCCCAGCTGGATCCCAGCGATTAATGCAGTGTGCTCCCAGAGAAGTCATTTCTCTGAGATGGAACAGGTCTGGAAGAGACAGGATTCTGTCACAGATAAGCAAGGTCAAGCATGAAGCGAAGGGATATTGAGCTGCATTTTTTGTTAAATCTTTCCCTCTAGTGAAACACTGTCAACCTGCTCCCAGCTAGTCCCCTCCACACAGTTTGGGTTCCTCCATATGGAAACAAGAAAGATATAACTTAGTGTCATGTACAGGATGGCTATAAAGTGGAGAAAAATAATACTCTCAAAAAGCATTTCCCTCTCCAATACGTGCAGCAGAACTCAGACTAGATACCTGAGGACAACAGAACAAAAGACCCTCTGAACTTTGGGATCCAGCAACATGTTCCAGCTCTCATCAGGGCATGAACACCAGCCTCAAGTGTCAGGAGTAAATATGAGTTTTCAATAGACAGTGGCAGGAATTATGGAGAGCTCCAAAAGATGTCCTGATCTTGGTAATATCTTCTGTACCTTTAGGAGACATGGGGTTACAGTGGTTTGCCCACAGCTGTGCAAGGACTCTGTGAGCAAGGAAGGGTATCATTCTAGGCCTTCCAAATCCTGGAATGTCTCTCAGTTATGAAGCTTTTCTCCTTTCCACTGCATAGTACTTGTTTCAGGGCAAAGCAGGATACTTGAATACAGCATCTAAGTGGCTTGAAAAAGCATTTCCAAAGCATAAAAAGAGCTTAATTCAAGTGTGAAAAGCCCAAGGCTGAGGGGCAGTGGGAGATGAAATTCCAGATGCCCATGTATCTCATGGGATGGAGACAGCTCCCAGCAGAATTTCTTCCATTGCCATAAATGACTCATTTGGGACACTTCCAAGACCTTGAATCGGTTCCTCACCTGCTCACCCTGGCTTTCTGAGTTGTTTACATCCCACTGGAACACACAAGAAACACAGAAGGAGGTTAAGGGACTCCTTACTTCCTTAATTACTTTAACAACTCCTTACTCCTAGAATACCCAGGTGCCAGCAGAAAATGAGTTAAAATCAAGATAAACTTTTTTTTTTTTTTTTTTTTTTTTTTTTTTTTTTTTTTTTTTTTATATTTTTTTTTTTTTTTAAATAATTTTTTTTTTTTTTGGTAATAATGTGCCTTTTGCTGATAAAGAATTATTTCCAAAGAGTCAGCAGCACAGTGTGCTGCAGTTTTGCCAGTGGGCCAAATAGCTTTTATCATTCTTGGCTGAGAAAAAACAGGTTCTCACGCAGTGTCTTTTTCCATCCTTAGCTGAGCATCCATGCAAGATTTTCCATCTATGCAGTCATTTCTCAGAGGTCATCTGACCATATTTAACAAGCCCTTAATTAGCTGAAGGCAAACGCAAGGGAGAGCGGAGTTCAGCTTCTGATATTGCTGAGGGTAATGAGTGGTATTTTAGGGGCACGAAAGAACAGTCAAAGAGAACAGAAGTTGCCTTTGCTTCCAACTGGGATTACATTCGTTGCTTGATAGAGATTGACTGACCTCCGGGAACTGTTCTTCCCTATCTCTTTTGCACAGGTCTACCCCAGAGCAGGGCAGCTGGGCAATGAAATAGACAGTCTGGAGTCCTCTTGACGATTTAGAGAGAACCTAACATGACACATCTTTGCAAAGAGAGAGAATGTATTTCAACTCTTGGATTGGGTCTCTTAGAAGTTCTGATGACCCTGATCTTACCTAGGGTGTCAGTCTGGTTTAGGAGCAGCCAATTACTCCAAGGAAGAGACTATGCTATGAACACCCTTCTTTCCGGGCTTTCAGAAGTTGAACAGTAGTGTCCTGCAGAAGACCGAACCATGTGCACACTGGCAGCCCAGAAAGCCAACCCCGTCCTAGGATGTATCAAAAGAAGCGTGACCAGCAGGTCACGTGAGATGATTCTCCCCCTCTACTCTGCATCTGGGAGATCCCACCTGGAGTACCGTGTACAGCTCTGGAGTCCTCAACAGAGAAAGGACATGGAACTGTTGGAATGGGTCCAGCAGAGGGACACGAAGATGATCAGAGAGCTGGAGCCGCTCGACTAAGAAGACAGGCTGACGGAGCTGGGGCTGTTCAGCCTGGAGAAGAGAAGGGTCCGGGGAGAGCATCTAGCACCCTTCCAGTACCTGAAGGGAGCCTACAGGAGAACTGGAAAAGGACTCTTTGTCAGGAAGTGTAGTGACATGACAAGGGGTAACAGTTTTAAATTGGAAGAGGGGAGATTTAGATGAGATGTTAGGAAGAAATTCTTTCCTGTGAGGGTGGTGAGGCACTGGAACAGGCTGCCCACAGAAGCTGTGGCTGCCCCATCCCTGGAGGGGTTCAAGGCCAGGCTGGATGGAGCTTTGAGCAACCTGATCTAGTGGGAGTTGTCCCTGCTCATGGTAGGGGGTTTGGAACTGGATGATCTTGAAGGTCCCTTCCCACTCTAGCACTTCTATGATTTTGTGATTTCCAAAGAGTGGATGTGCGCAGTGGTCATCTTTCCCACTAAGCACAGTAGCCCCTTCTACATGTTGACAGTCAATGCTCAAAGAGCCTACCAGACAGCAGAGTCGAATAATAGAAATCTCCAACAGTAGTGTCAAAATTTGCAGTTTATGGGCGTCTCTGCTGCTTTCAAACCCCCGGGTCAAAAAGTCACACCTATTAGACAATCTCAGCTTTCCATTTTCAAACTAGACCAATTCTGTCTTTGCTGGTTTTGGAGAAATGATGAAAAACAGGATCTGCACATAACCTGATGGCTCACAAACAAACAAATGCAAATTAAAAGGAAAAAACTGTTGAGTTATTTTTAAAACTTGTGATCTTGAGCCAGTGTTTCTAGGGACAGCCTCAGACTGACAATCCCCTGGAAACAGCCACTCCAAACCTAGGAGTTAACGCTAATTGAAATCTTATGCAAAGACCACATTTGAGGAAAGTAAGCTATAATTAAGTAAAGTTATTAGTGATTGCTTTAACTAATTGATATGATAACATAAGCAGCAGACAAGATTTTAATCAGTGGTCATGAAATCATAAGTAAACTAGCCAGTTGCCACTTTTTATTTCACAGCTAATTTGCACACAGTAATTCTGTTGCAGATAGTGACTCAGCGGCAAAGGGAAGAATAAATCTCAGGAGACGAATAGGTATAAGCCTTCTCCATTCTAATGAGAAACAGACACAGAAAGGCCAAAAAGACCCTGTCAACATGATTTGCAATACTGTTACTTAATTTTTACCAAATGTGGTTTCTGCCAGGCTTTAGTTGGAGTCCATATTTATTTGATATTTCGCTGGCAGAGTTTAAAAGAGCGCCCAAAATACCTATCTGCTGCTGCTATGCATGACCCTACCAGCCTCACCTTCAACAGACTGTAGTGGTTTTAGGGAATGATAGCACTGCACAGATGTGATATATTTTCAGATCATGGATGACTTTCTGCTAGTGTACAGGGAAGAAGCACAACTTTCCACTGGAGCATGAAGCTGACTCACCTGCACGAAACAAACCTGCCTGCACAGAGAGGATGGCAAATCTCCTTCCCCGAGTCAAACATACAGTTACTCATAAACTGTTTGCAGAACAGAGTCATCCCAAGCCATTAATAAACCAAATATAGGAGGCAGCTCAAAGCCTTGGGAGTTTAATAATAAGAAGTTGAGGCCTCTTACTGTTTGCCTTCTGGTTTTTGAGCCTTTAAGTTCGTTTTCTCTAGCTCTTTCCTTTGATCCCGCTATATCAAAGGCAAGAGCTGAGATTCTCGCGTCTTGGAGTTGCTTCCAGGTGCTGCATCAGCTTTGCAAAACACACCTAGCACTGGGAGAGACCCAGGAGTCCAATGTGATGAACAGAAGTTATTTAGGGGGTGATCAAAGTGACCTTCCAAATACTAGTCCAAAGCCACAACAGGAAAAGAAGCATCCTGCACCTCCTGGCACATAGAGCTGGGCTGCCTGTGTATGTCAACACTTCAGCACCAGAAAAGCAAGGAGTGATGGTCAGCCAGCAGCGTGAGGACAACTGGAAGAGGAGAGAGCAAAGGAACGGGGATGGCAGGAGTGGAGGAGTGATGGAAAAGCGAGTGTAAGCCTGCAAATGAGAGGACAGGGCCCTAAAGAGAGATAAAACCAGGGATAGCAAGAAAAGGGTGAAAGTAGCACCTCAATCCCTACAGAGAGCTCCAGGGAGCTTGTTGGCTCAGATTTCCCAGTTGAGAGGAGAGATTCAGAGAGAGTATTAGAGGAGGAAGAGGCACCTGAGCAGGCATGTGCATGTGTGATGAGGAGCAGAGACACTGCAGACCTCTCTACACTGCTCCTCCAGCAGCATTTCCCCATATGCTCCTTATCCCCTTGGATCAGCATGTGAGGCGGAGGGTTCCCCAGTGTCTGTGCACCAGAAACAAAATAGAAGAAACAGAAACAGCCTAAACTTCCAGCACACCAATATTCCTGTGGCCCCNTCCAACTCTAACCATTCTATGATTCTACAATGAACTGTATAACATGGCTTGTGCTGTGGACGAATACATGCTCCCCAAGAGCAGCTTGCACTGCTCCACACTGCTCACAGCCCTGCCCCCTAGCAAAAGCAAATCCCTGCCCCTGCTCTCAGCCACTGAGGCCCTACAAATGTTAATTGA
The DNA here is from genome assembly GCA_013400375.1 of Thinocorus orbignyianus. Classification (NCBI taxonomy): domain Eukaryota; kingdom Metazoa; phylum Chordata; class Aves; order Ciconiiformes; family Thinocoridae; genus Thinocorus; species Thinocorus orbignyianus. Next base: position 433,644 of record VXBW01001239.1, on the reverse strand, counting down.
TTCGAGCACTTGAAGTGTGTTCTATCATGAGCACACAGATAGCGACCGCATTGCCGTGACGGCAGCGCTGTCAATTGCATTGCTTGCTACGCCGCAGATAAAATCAGAAATGGGCAAAGGCTTCTGTAGTGTTGAGTGTTTCACAAAATTGGATCAGATTTTAAATAATAATAGCCTGTGACCTTTTCACCAACATCTCTCATACAGAGACCCTTCGGCTTTAAAGATGGGTGGGAAGAGATGACTGAATAAATCACAGGGACTCAGGGCTCCTGAGGTCTCTACAGGGCTCCACCAACGACTTGGGGTCCTAAAAAACACCTGCCTAATGTTCTGCTTTAGAATAGCCAACTAGAAAATGAGTCTGCTCATGCTGTAACAGTCAGGACAGTGCAGGTAGTCAACACACCAGCAAGAATATGTTCTTGGAGATTTCTGGAGGAAAATCACGTTGCTGCTCTTGCTCCAGATCTCATTTTTTGGGAGAGAAGTGAGGGAATGAACAGTGTTGTTCTCTTACCCTCTCCTAGAGAGAATCAAGCCTGCTCCTGGGTGTGTTCCGAGACCAACCAGCTCAAAGGAGTCAAACGCTACATCTGAAGAGCTGTTCAAAGGCAGTGATGGTATCTGAGGTGACCTTTGGCCAAATATGCCTACACAAAAAGGAAACTCAAGGCAAATCTGAAATCAGTGGGTTGATTGTTTGCATATTGTGACACGTAAGGGCTTCGATCACGCAGGGAACCCCATTCTGCTCAAACAAAAAATAAAAAAGGACTTGCAGAATAAAAGGGTGAGAAAGACGGACTGAGCCTTGACCAAATTCTCACAGGAGTTCACAAGCAACACCTGCCTCCAGCTTCTCACCCCATCCCAGCAGGTGACTAGGACCGTTTTCACTTCAGCACTGGAGGTGACATCCCATCCTTGCCCAGCATGGAGCAGATGAGAAAGCAGTCCCAGGTCTGTCATCACATCCTTTCTCTAGAGTTATCATCTTCTCACAGCCTCTTTAATAAAGGAAAAAGTACAGAGGTGCCTCCCCCTCTCCACTCCGACTTTGAGACATAAATATCCATAGCTTAGGGAGAGTGCTGGAGACACTGAAGAGACACAAAATATTTAAAATAAAATTATTGAAGCAGAAGAAATGACAGTCATAAATTGGAAACTGTAACAGCCCAACTTAGCATGAGGAGAAGTGTAGCCAGCCTGCCACCTCCAAGCTCTTGAACCACAGCCACCTTGCTAATACCTCTGTCAAAAATCTGCAAATATCCCTGCCTTATGAGCCAGAAGAAAACTCCTCTTAACTTAGGTAAAGGCTAATAATTCCAGTGTTAACCACAGCCTGGCAAGCAGCCACTCGAAGAGGATATGAGGAAGGTCTATAAAATCATGGCAAGTGAAGAGGAAACTTGCTTTTTGTTCTTCACTGTTGCATTTTTTAAGGCAGGAATTAGTGGGTGGTAAAACTGCAATGAGGCTGGGTGAGAAGAGGGGACATTGTGGCCCATCTCCATCCTGAAAACTGCTGACTGTTGACCACTGTAGGGCAATTCTGTCAGACCATCAGAGCACAGCATGCAACATCTAAGGGGCATTTTGGTGTTAAAGAACCAGGTGATACTGGGAGGACACCACACTGCTCCGAAAGTGCTACAGGAACATGTGCTGCCAAGCAAGACATCCTCCAGGCAATTCATGAAAGCAGTAAGGGTGTTTTATGCTTGGTGCCACTTACATGATCCAAGGTCAGGCAGTTAATACTTGCTCGAAGAGTCACTGAACCCTACTGTACGGGTGAACGTGTCACACTTGGACTGGTAGCCTCTGGTTGAACTGAAGCTGCACCATAGGGCACCTGCTATCACCCTGCCAAAATCCCTCATTCCTCCCTTCAGTTTGGGGATCTAAAGCTCCTCACAAGCACTCATGAATCGACCAGTTACAATATCTCAAGTCCCTGCACGTCCACAAGATTAATTTAAATTTTACAATGAACTTCTTCATGCAAAACAATTTCTTCTTCCCACTCCAAGCAGCAAACTTCGAAGGCCAAGTGTTCTGCTGAAATCAGCCAGACTTCCATGTTGAACGCACAGATTGGTCCTTCCTTGGAATCTGGCTGTTAGAAGTTTCAACAATAACACTAATATCACAAGAGGAACATTAACACTAAACTTGGCCTGCACCCTGGCAGGCAGCGTCCTACACTCTTGATTGCTGTGTCTCAAAGAGGCTCCACCATCTCCAAATAATCCGGTTGGAGCCAAATGATTCAGCATTACACTTCTCCCTATCTGCAGCAGATGTAGCCACAGTTTGGATGGGGGTGGAGAGCAATGTGGTAGGCAGCAGACGCAGTAGCAAACTCTTTGTTGTGTAGCCAGTAGGACACATACTGCATAAAGCAACGCTGGGGGTGGTTTCTACCCCCATATCACTCTGCCCCTGGCCCCTCAAAAATTGCATCAGTGCACAAATACAACGGTTTCTAAGCACAAAAAGTCATGAGATCAACAGTGGAGAACATCTTTGTAGTAACTGTGTTCACTACCAGAACTTCATGTGCAATCTCGATGTCCACAGTATGATCAAGCTAAAAGTTTTCAAAGCTCAACAGACTGATGGATTTTCTTACCTGCTTCTCAGACATGATGTAGAGGTGTTCATGATCCATCGAGAAGGCCATATCCCGCAATATGGGGCCAGTATCTACAACCTGCACAATCTCATACTCCAGTGTGTTCTTGGTGGTCCCATCCACACGGATCTGCAGAACAGAAAAGAAAAACAGGGAGAGGACATGAGTATTTTTCCTCTATCCATATAGACTGTAGAATAATCACTGGAGAAATGCATTGTGATCCAGGTCTTTTGGACAAGAACCACTATCATCGCAAAGTAAGGACATAGCAGGTGTGACTGTTTCTGCTGGATCCATCTGTAGAACAATATGGACACCGCTCGCTTTTATCTAGCCCTATCATTGCATTGCTATCATTGCCTGGACAAATCTTCCGAGCTGGAAATGATGGCACAAAGGGCAGAATTTGTGGTGATGATGAGCGAAAGATTAAAAAAAAGCAACACACAATACTCTGCAGGATTGACTCACTCCAATGCTAGTCAGACGTTATTATTGTTCTTATTGCTAATATTCCACAGGGCAATATATTATTGCAGAGGGTAGAAAACAACACAGACTATTTCTCTTCTTGATTACATATATCAGATATTGAAATCAGTCCTGCGCAAATATGGCACCTTATGATTCCAGCCACATCTCATAACAGGGTGTCATTTAGGAACATCAATAACTGGAAGTATGAGAAGGAACCAAATGTACAGTCCCACTCTATCCCTGAGAGTAACCCAGCGATACAAGAAGAAAGTGTACAAAACGCCTCAGTTTTCTTCACTTGTCTAAAATCAGTTTCTACAGATTGGGCTGAAAAACAACTGGAGAAGCTTTCTAATCAAAAAAAGTTGTAGTAGATCAGCTTCGGGCTTCACATCGTGATTTCCATACCTTCCTGACCAAAAGTAGACCAAAGGCTCCCAGTCCCTGGTTTGCACTTGTGCAGTTTGATAGCTGAGCAAAAAAGCACCCAAAGCTAAAAACAAGCTGTGGAGAACTTATGGTATCAAGACCCATTCCCACTGTTCCCTGGCACAGTCCATGAGCTTGTTCCTTCTGGATCAACCTTTCAGCCAAGAAACGGAGCCTGAATAATCTTCTAGTTATTAAAGGCAAAGAGAAAGGGAGCGAAGGAATGAAAAAGTGTCTGGAAAGACTGTGTGAGCAAAGGACAGCAAAGATATTTGACAGTATATGACATATGAGCATATATATATGATATTTGAACACATGATATATGATTCTTATCTTTGTTCTTCCTTGATCTCCCCACCTACTGTATGACAACAAAGAAAACTCATTCCCCTGAGACTTTCCTATTTCCCACAAAAGCTTTCCTGCACCAAGTTCTCACTCTTAGGGTATGGTTGTTAAACTTTCATAGAATCATAGAATGGTTAAAGTTGGAAAGGACCTTAAAGATCATCGAGTTCCAACGCCCCTGCCAGGGGCAGGGACACCTCCCACTAGACCAGGTTGCTCAAAGCCATATCCAACCCGGCCTTAAATACTTCCAGGGATGGCGCATCCACAACTTATCTGGGCAACCTGTTCTAGTGCCTCACCACCCTCACAGCAAAGAATTTCTTCCTAATATTTCATCTAAATCTCCCCTCTTTCAGATTAAAGCCGTTCCCCCTTGTCCTGTCACTACACTTTCTGACCAAGAGTCCCTCTCCAGCTCTCAGAGAAGCTTTGCTTCTTTTTCAGCTCTGCCTCCCCCCCTCCAGTCCCTGGTGGCTGCTTGTCCTCGTCAAAGGGCTGCACAAGATGCTCACTCTCACTGCTGATCACTCTGTTAAACAAACCTTACGTCTTTGCTGCTTTGACCTTGATTTTTCAGCATCGTCAGGGTCAGATCTGTAGGCCACTAGATATGTAAGCAGCCAATTATCACCCCAGGGCTCAGTCACTGTCTTCAGCCTTTGCCAGGCCCCATTAGAGGAGAGGGAGCTGAGAGATGGAAGAGGCAGGCTGGAGAAATGGTTGGCTGGAGTTAACAAACCGTGCAGACGGGAGCCACAGCCCCCAGGGGTCTCCCCTATGCATTTGGTGCAGGTAAAAGATTGCATAGGTTTCACACCAGGAAAACAGAAATAGGCGGAAGCAATTTAACAGCTATTGCTAGCCTAATTGCCTGCAAAATCACTGACCAACAGAAGGGGAGGGAGCGGAGGGAGGGTGGGAGGAATAGGGTTCATTCCATCATTACATGTGCAAACACACACACGTGCGCTCATGCACACACAGCCCAACAACTACAAATGCAGAAACCTCTCTTTCTGATTAAAGCTAGTGGTTAAGGAAAAAGAAAATTCAGAAGGTGGCCAGAAAGTCTGGCAGGCATAGAATTGTAGAATGGTTAGAGTTGGAAGGGACCTCAAAGACCATCCTGTTCCAACAGGTCCGTGTTCTTCCCCTGTTGAGGACTCCAGAGCTGCACACAGTACTCCAAGTGGGGTCTCACGAGCAGAATAGAAGGGGAGAGTGCAGAGTAGAGGGGGATTGATTGACCCACACTGCATAGACCATCCAAGAGGTGATTATGGAAGCCTGCAGGCAAATAATCTGGCCCTTAACTCAAGCCATCCCTTTACCCATCTTAAGCTCTGGCTTTCTTATGTCTGATGTCAGGCATTGAACCCAGAGGGTCTCCACTTTCCCTGCACATTCTTCTCAGTCCTGAGCATCAAACAACATAAAAGCAATTTCTCTTAGAGCAAGATTTATTCCCGACTCCCAGACACCTACAAGAACCAGGGCATTTGGATTAGGAAAAAAATAAATATAAATTTAAAAAAAATCAGAAGAAGAGCCTGTGGAGGGGAAATGAGAAGATTCTCATCAAAGCTTCAAGTGATCACCACTAAAGCCAGGGACACAGATACAATCTGTGCTTGGAAAGCTCCCCGAGTTGCCAGTTGCGGGGAATCTGAAGAATGCACAAGCAGTTTGCTCTGTTCCTGCTCTTCTTTGCCAGCATCAGTCACAAGACCCACATGGAGCTGGGGTGCTGGGACAGACAGAGTTTTCTTCTATGGGTATTCTTACATTTGAGATGTTTTTATTAGGCTGTGGGATTAGAGCCTGACTGACAGTTGTCCAGTGGGGATTTCTCCTTGAAACTGCCCATGAACGATAAGCACCTCTTGCAAGACATGATGAAGGGGAGCAAGAAGCAATGGAAGGAAAGGAGTCCAGGATCATACATGAGTCTCAAACTGCTAAGTCCATCACAAGGACCGCTATCAGACACGTGCACGCTCCCACAAACATCCTCATCACCTCCACCACAGGAATACCCATTCCCACTGCCTACACGCCTATCCTGCACAAGAACATGCTCCTTGGACCACAAGATGCTGCACACAGCACCACAAGTTTCTCTACTCTCCTTTACCCTGACACACACATGTGCAGAGCTCCCAGGGACCAACACAGTTTGGCAGCACATTAATCCTGCTTCCTGGAAGGCTGTACTCACTGGGCTTCATTCTGCAAAGCCGACTGCTATTAAAACATCAGCATGATGCTTCCCGAAGGTCAACTACCAGGGGACCTATTCTGGCAGCTGCTTGTTTGTTTGTCTGAACATTATCTAGGTCTGGCTGTTTATTTACATCCATTGAAGTATCAGACAATAAATATCCTCTCCCAGTAGCAAACAGATGCTTGCACTCGAATGTTCTGGCTAGCATGGGCTTCAAAACGATCTCCTTAATGAGCAAACAACACTATTAATCTTTAAAGACACAGGCTTTGGCCTTCTCTCAGCTCCCACCCTGGCCATGGCTAGCCCTACAGGCATCCATCCTGGCAAGGAGCCCATGGGCCTGATGGATGAGAGAAAGTAAAAGATACTTCCCATCACTCGACTAGTGCTTTTCAGCATTATCTGGGTCTCCCCAGATGCTGTGGGGTCCACAGGAGGGTGATGCTTGAGCACAGTCTCCCAGGCAAGCTGGTGGAAGATGCCTCAATCACACTTCTAAGATGGGTTTTAGAGGTTGGGATCATACAGTTATCGAAGACAGAGACACAATAAACCCCTCCAAATCATGGGTATAGACTCAAAAGGGGGAGAGATGTTTTGGATAAGGGCTGGGGAAGGAGAAGGACATATGCCCTGGGAGACTGTCGTCCCTGTGAGTTTGGAAGAGCCTGAGTGCCACATCCCTGGAAGTGTTGAAGGCCAGCATGTATGTGGCTTTGAGCAGCCTGGTCCAGTGGGAGGTGTCCCTGTCCATGGCTGGGGAGTTGGAACTCGATGATCTTTAAGGTGTCCTCCAACTCTAACCATTCTGTGATTCTGTGAGAAGGGTCAAAGAAAAGCACTGGTATTGGAAGACAAAGAAGGAATTGGTGCTAGCAAGCATTTAGTCACATTGATTAAAGACAATGAATGACCGTGGCAAAAAGTAAATAACTGTAAGCTCAAACACCTGCCTTTGAGATCGGAGCACTAATCCTATCCCATGGTACAAGAGGACCACATACCTCTGTTGACATGTCATTTCTCCACCAAGCTGGCTTTTGGAAAGCCTTATTATGCAGATGTGGAGGCTAGGTGAGAAAGAGGTGAAGTGACTGAGCATGCCAGCAGCAAAGCTGGGAAAACCTCTCCCAAACTGTATGTCTATATATTAGCAGATAGCATAATGTAAAAGGAGTTACCTGTAAAGGGACACTGTTTCTGCGAAAATCCAGCATGACTAGATGTGCTTCAGGAGTTTTACTTCAGACCCATCAAACCCTGATTCCATAGACTGAATTAGTATTTAGAGGACACCAACGTCATCCAGCTTTGTTTTATCCAAGGAAAACTCAGCTCACATACATTAAAGCAGCTCTGCTGTACGAATGACAGCAAATTAAGCACAGACAACTGGTTGTCTTCAAAATTGTCTTCAGACTCCTGAACCAGGACTGTGCTACTCCCTCACCTCTATTTTATTGTCCCAGCAGCTTGGACTGGTCACTGGCAGCAAAAGAATGGATCATTTCCACTGTGCCAACTGAGCTCAGCTGTTTCCTTCTCTTCTAAAAGCATCACCTCCGGCCTAGAGCATAATTCCTGTCCCACCAGAGTCAAAACAAGACCCTCCCCATAAACTCCTTTGTATAAAACATTTGAAACCCATCCAGGACTCCTGAGAGAATGGTCAGGAGCAGGATAGTGATGGTCTGCCAGGAGGACAGCAGGAGCAGGCACTGGTTGGATTACAGTAATTACAAATAATTAAATGAATAACTAAATGGAAGAGGAATTGGTGAACCATGGCTCACTCAGCCAACCTGTCCCTCCCTCCCACTCTGCTTTTGTGCAGCGTCAGCAGCCCCCGGGCTGATGAAGTTAAAGGGAATTCATCATCACCATTCCCAACACTTCCAGACAGCGCTCCAGCAGCTCCCACTCAAGTCATGCTGGTGGTTTATTTTGGCCGTGAAATTGCCCCAGTTCCCAGGGGAGGTGAATAACTGGCTGCCAGGGAAGATTGCAAGGGCTGGTTTCAAAGACAAAACCCCGTAGGTCACAGAATCCATCCCTGCTGTTTCCTCCTAGACGCAAAGGATTGAACCTGGCTGTGGCACTGCCTCTGAAAGGAGAAATATTTTTTGGGGCAGGGAAAAACAGGACAATCTCTGCCTTCCTCATATCCCGAGGTATCCCTCCTTTGTCCTGACTGCCTCTCTTTCTCACAGGGTTTCTCACTGAAATCACCATCATTATTTCTCGCTATTGGATTAAGGATCCGCAAACCTCATTTCTAGGAGATCCAAGCAGCCCTGGAGCCCAGCACATCAATCCAGGCTGCTCTGAGCAGTGGCCAGCCACAGTCTTATGACTGTACAGGGGCCTCTAATACTTCATTGCTTTTCCAATATCAGTTCCTCCCTTTTTTATGAACCTAATGTTCCCCAGCGGATGCTGGGACTACTGGCTGCTGCTCCTGGCATAGCGAGGGGGAGAAAGACATAGCAGACAGCATATGATCTAATGTCAAGCCGTTAAGATGATCATCTATTTCTGCTTTTCCATTGATTTGGGTTACGTGATGTAGCTCTATTGATCTTGGCAAAGACGGGGAAGGGGCTGGTGACACTCTATGCTCCTCCTATTTCTCCCCATTTTGGCGTGTCTTCCAGTCGAATAATCTGTTCTAATTTGCCTAAAGCCTATTAACAGGAGATCAATTTCTAATAAAACATGGCATTTCAATAGCCCTGTCTATCCACCGATCCAAAAAGACTTTAGAAACACTAATTGAAAAAGCAAGGAGTGAGGTATATCTTCTGCCTAATAGTTAGCAGCCAACAGCCCTCTCTCTTTCCTTGTACAGATGTTTTAAGGTGCATGGACAATGCCAGCTCATCCAAATACAGATCTCAGAGCACTTTCAGCCATACGGAGAGCAGGATCCTGGAAAACCAACTGTTTAGTCTTCTCAGCACTCATGCTTTCAGTGCTGTCTGGACCCCAACACATCAGGACGGCAGCTACTCTCACCAGAGGTGATGCCAGCTGATCTGGAGAGGACATTTGACCCCAGCATTTTGCTTCCCAGGGAGATAAACACCATAAATTTGCAATTTGTTTACTGCCCTGACGAGGCTCTCCTCTAAAACTCCATACCAAGCTCATCAGCGTCTATGTGATCACTCATCCAATTCTATCCATGGACCCAAAGTTGGACACACAAAAATACTTTGGCAGAAGGCACCTAGACACTCACTCCAGAGAAGCTCACTCCAGAGAATTTTGAATGCACACATCTTCTCCACACAACAGAAGGGACAGCAAAGTGGGTTTGTCTTGCAATCCCTCCAGGTTTCTGAGTCAGAGAAGTTTTTTTGTGGTTAGCAAGTAAGACCTATTTGCTACAGCACAGCAAGAGCCAAGGAGAATGGTTCCTTCCCTCCTTCTCCATTCATGCAGTTCCCAGGGCCTTTGTTCTAAGCAGCAAACACAGCGTTTTCAAGAGAACAGCTTCCCTAGAATATGATTGGCTAATCCTTATCATCTGCAGGCACTGCTCTGTAATCCTCCCTCCACACACCCTTGGCTGGGCTCTGGCCAGGAGCATGGGTGGCTGGACTGGGCAGGGGCACGGGGTCTAATCCCTGCAGAGCAGTCACCCAGTGACCTCTTGTGTAATCCAGCCTGGCTGCAAAATTAGGTCAACCCGAGACATCCCTATCTGTCTGCTGGAACTGAGATTTCCCTTGCAGAGTAAGNGCTGGACCCATTCCAAAAGGCCCATGTCCTTTCTCTGTTGAAGACTCCAGAGCTGGACACAGTATTCCGGGTGGGGTCTCACGAGCATGGAGTAGAGGGGCAAAATCACCTCCCGTGACCTGCTGGTCATGCTGCTTTTGATGCAGCCCGGGACGGGGTTGGCTTTCTGGGCTGCCAGTGCACACTGCTGGCTCGTGTTGAGCTTCTCATTCACTGGTGAAGATTCCTCTTACTTCAGCAGGGGTAGCAAAAACATGAGGCAAGATGTTGTTGGTGATCTGCTTTCCTTTTCCAGGGAGACATGGGTCACCATGCCTTGACATGGCTTCTAGATGCTCCAATTTCATGGTGGCTCATTGTCTCACAATGGATTGAGCTTGCAGTGATCGGGATAGGCTGCAGTAAACCTTCTACTTGTAGTCAGAGGGTCCTGCAAGCCAGGAGACAAACTCCTAGCTAACAGAGGTCCTCTATCCTTCATAGTCCTTGGTATGTGACTACTGCGCCATACCACTGTCATAATCCACCCTCTTTTATACCGAGAGACACTCCCAGCTGCAATGAATTTATGACTTAAATTAGACATAAATATAAGACCAGCCTTTCATTCTGGGCTTGGGCAGCACCTAGCACAGTGGGTTTATGACTGCTGCTCCCAGTACTATAAAAAGTATAACTACAGCTTGAAATTTGGCCAGCCAGGTTGTACCTGGAGTGTAGGGCTCAATCCGAATTGAAACACTTACAGAGCTAGGCACAGGGGAAAAGGAAGGAGATGGCCAAGTCCCTTCTCTCCCTCACCAGGGAGAGCATGTCAGGTGTATGCAGCTTTCAGATTCATGAGCCAATTGACAGATGACATCATTTTTGAAAGCATGGTTTACACACGCTCCCCTGGCGCTCCCTGATTGATAAATTAGACACTCATGAGCCACGTGCTAATCAATGCAAATCATTAGTTTGTAACAACACAAGGCAGGCTCGGCAGAGCTCATTTTTCAAGGTAATGGCCTGCCAAGTGATCAGCATTCAGCCATAAGCCTTGCCAGGCGATCTATTAGCAGGCTGCTGGCACTCACCTATGGTACGGGGCTGAAGCCATTGCTCTCCAGTCTCCCCAACAAGGATGGGGTTGTCTTGCTCAGTGGAAGAGCCAAAGCCCTGAATTCGCTATTCCTCCTCTTTCCTCTCCATGAGTCACCAAAGCTCCTGGCCCGTGCCCAGGCTCTGTTAACACTGGCCACCTTGGTCCCAGACATCTGGGTACAGTTGCTCTCACTGCCTGGCATCCCTTGAACAATTCTCTTCCACTTACCCCAATCCTGCAACCTTAAATAAAAGGATGCATTTCCCAAGGCCTCATCATATCTCATCTAAATTTCCCCTCTTTCAGTTTAAAACCATTACCCCATATCCTATGGTTCCACTCTGAGATCAGAAGCCCCTCCCTATGTCTCCTGTAGGTCCCCTATAGGCACTGTAAGGCTGCTATAAAGTCTTCCCAGAGCCTTCTCTTCTCCAGGTTTAACAACAGCAACTCTCTCAGCCTGTCCTCATAGGAGAGGTCCTCCAGCCTTCTGATCATCTTTGTGGCACTCACTGGATGGCAGCACATGAAGTGCACAACCAAAAATGCTTGCCTACCTCTGGACAGCTATTCAGCATGGGTCAAACCGTAGATAAAACCAATTCAAACAAGTGTCACTACCAGAAAGTCTCTAATCCCTGCCTGCTTTTTGTTCAGAAAGACCCAGAAATGCAGAATGTGTGTGAATGGGATTGACCAGGGACAAAAATCTCAATGTAGTTGGGCTGGAGCAGAAATCACAGAATCATAGAATGGTTAGAGTTGGAAGGGACCTTAAAGGTCATTTAGTTCCAACCTCCCTGCCATGGGCAGAGACACCTCCCACCAGAGCAGCTTGCTCAAAGCCATATTGAGCCTGGCCTTGAACATCTCCAGGGGTGGGGCAGCCACAACTTCTCTGGGCAACCTGTTCCAGTGCCTCACCACCCTCACAGCAAAGAATTTCTTCCTAATATCTAGTCTAAATCTCCCCTCATCCAATTAAAACCATTACCCTTTGTCCTATCACTCTACTCCTTGATAAAGAGTCCCCTGAATCCTTGCATTAAATTGCTCAGAAATTGAGAAAGATAGTAACATGGAATGGTATGAGGACAGACGGATGGCAACATGGGCTGGATTGTGAACACAAGTCTTTTATAAGTGTCTGTCCACAGAGTTGAGGGACCAGATTCCTCCCAAAGATGAGCTCATCCCGCAGAGCCAGGAAGGCGGTGACCCAGAGGGCTGGGAGCCCTGTGGCGGGGGGTGCAGAGCAGCACCACAAAGGGCCCTTTGACTGCAACCAGAAGGGGAGCTTTGAGACACCCACGGACCCTCATGACACCATGTCACTTGAGAGGAAGCCAGCTGCCCTTTGGCAACGGGAGGCATGGACGCACAGGCAAGAGAGCACACAGCAGCACACAGATGGGCACAGGCAGTAGAACACATGTCAACACAGCAGTACACAAGAGGGTGGCAATATTTAGGCAAGCAGCAGAATGAGACACCCAAAGACACACATACACACAGATGTACACATACAGCACACCAAGGCTCATCTGCAAGGACCGAAGGTACACTCACAAATGTGCCACAGGATCTTGGTCACCAGCCAGGGAAGGTGGGGTGATGCTATCATAGAATCATAGAATGATTAGAGTTGGAAGGGACCTGAAAGATCACCCAGTTCCAAACCCCCTGCCATGGGCAGGGATTCGTCCCACCAGACCAGCTTGCTCAAAGCTCCATCCAGCCTGGCCTTGAACACCTAACAGGGGTGGGACACCCACAACTTCTCTGGGCAACCTGTTCAAGTGTCTCACGACCCTCACAGCAATGAATTTCTTCCTAATATCTAATTGAAATCTCCCCTCTTCCATTTAAAACCATTACCCCTTGTCCTATCACTCCACTCCCTGATAAAGAGACCCTCCCCATCACTCCCGTAGCCCCCTTTAGGGACTTGGAGGCTGCTATAAGGTTTCCCTGGAGCCATGTAAAGATGAGCACAGGCATACATCGAGTGTACCTTCACACCCAGCAGCACACGTGGGGAACACAGGCATCCCCCCAAAAGGACCCGCTCCCTGGGAATCTGATCTGAATATGGGGCATTTATGCACACCTCGGGTGGCGTGGTGCCCTGCGCGGCTCCAGGCATCATTGAGGGCAACAGGCTCAATCACAGCCTGTCACATTCAATCTTGGAGATATGCAGACATATTTGCAATTTCCCTTTGCGGCGTATCAGAGGTGGACTAAAGCTCCTGCTTTGCTGAGGATTTGGGCACTTTCCCCATTTCCTCTAAACAAAACAAATCAAAAATCCTATTCCAGAGATTATATCACTGGTCAAGTGAGATCCTCTGCTCTTGCACCAGTATTTCTGCCAGGTACTGATACTAAATGAGTACAGAAAGATGCAGAGAGTGATGGACTGTGAGTGAAAAACTGAAAATACAAGAAATCTGAGGGCTGGAGCTCTTTGCTTACTCTCTTCCTTTGAGCTGTTGGGTTGGATGGGTGCATGGAGTCGTGGCTTGGGAACAATTCCTGTCAGCCATGTGGGGACATGTTATCTCTAAGGCCGGGGAAAAGGGGAACCTAAAAGAGAATCTCTCTAAAGAAATCAGCCAGCCCAGACTCTCTGTCCAGTCCTTTTTGTCAGTTGACATCCCTGGGGCTAAGGTTGAGATAATGAGGTCCCAGATATCTCTGGGCCCCAGCCCCACTGACAGGGTTGTGCTCTGCAAAGGTTATTGTAATTCAATTGCTGACTCTTTCAGCTCCTGGGCTTCTCAATGCCAAGGTGACCTATTAAGAACTTAATATCAGATAAAAAACCCCATCCCTTGAAGTCTTTCTAACCTTCATAATCTATGTTTATCCCTAGGAAAAAAAAAAATAGGAAAAAAAAAAAGAGAGAAAGAGTAAATGCTTATCTTCCAATACTGCCTGAGATAAAAGGGAAATACCATCTGTGGACAAAGCTCTACACTTGCACTTCCCCTCTTCATGCAAACAACCAGGAAACTGACCCAGCTCCCACACAGTGGAAGAGGCCTCTTCCATTCACCTACCATAGACTGATCCTCCCCTGAAGGCTGCTCTCATCTGCCGAACCACCAGTGGTTCCCTCTGTCTTTGTCTCTGGTGTCTGACATGTCTCTCTGCAGGTCAGCCTCAGCGCAGACCACTTTTCTCACCAGCCAGTCCCAAATGAGTAGCAGTGGTTCCAGCAAGTGCCAACTCTTTCATCACCCAACTTCCATCAAGACCAAATTGCTCAAAACCATCTCTGCTCAGCTGTGTCTTTGCCTTCCCAAGCCTTCCTCTCATCACCCATCAGCCAGTCCCTCATTAGTGACCTAAAGGTCTCTCTTATGATTTTTTTTCTCTTCCAAGACTACCAGTTTCTTTGTTGTTCCTCTCCAACATCACTTGGTTGGATTTACCTGCAGTTTCCAGTACTTAGCTACAAGGAGCTCCCAGTCACAACCGAATGGAGAGATAGCCACCCCTCCAAACTCCTGCAGAAAAGACCACACCAAGCACATTCTTGCTCATTTCCTCCATCTCCTCAGTTCTTCCTGAAAGGACCACCAACAACCTCAGCTTATGACAGCTTCTAAATGGCCCTATGCACTCTACGCAGCCACTTGGCTTTATCAAGGGGCCCTAGGATCCTCAAAATATCCAGCCACCTGTGCTGAGAGCTACTGCTGGTGCCTTTTTCTCCTGAGGATGCCACATAAGGAAATATGAATGGTGGGAAGAAAGCATTAGCAGCCATGGTCCTCGTTCCACCTCAACTAAGAGAGGGGACACAGGGGCCTTCAGCTCAGGGGGGAGGAGGATGAAGGACATTAGGTGGTAGAGGGGACATGCAATGAGAGAGAAGAAAAATAATCCCAAGCCCAGACAGCAAATTCTGGTCCCCCATAGTGAAAACATGGGGCCAACTCTACCATGACATCAGAGGTTCTTGGACATGGAGGGGTGGAGCAGTGAATATCAACAGTCCTTCTTCCCAGCAACCTCCTTTGCATAGCCTCTTACTCCGGCCTGAGCTGGTAACACCAAATTCTCTCTATTATCCTTCATTCTCATATTTGTCTCCAGGGTTAGAGCAAGGGACTTGGAGAAATCAGAGTCTTAAACCTTAGCTAAGCTACGAACTCTCCATATGACATTAGAGATGTCACCTACCTTGTCAGTGCTTCACTCTACACACCTTTCATTGAAACGCTTGTGGATTGGGTGATTTTTAAGGGACAGCTTCTGTGGCTGCAGGAAAGCCTAAATGGAAGTTCTTGAGATAGGAAGTACAGACTCAAAAATTACCACCAAAGTAACATCCATTACCATGTGCCCCTCAGGTCAGAGAGTGACATGGGGGATAACAGCGTATTGCATGACCACACACCCATGGCTCTCAGATCATTAGTAGGGACATCTCCAGAGAAGGCTGGGGAGAGCAAAAATTGATTGGCATTGAAAATCTTCAAATGAAAAGTATTGTGGAAGTTCAGTAATCATTACCTCTGGCAGCGTAAGAATTGCACGTATCTCCAGACCCTAAATCACAGGGGTTCCTTGTACATCAATCAGAATTAACCAAATGTGTATTCAAAGCCATTGATTGAATTATCTAAAAGTAATTCAAACTAATCTACAAATAATGGTGTAGTAGGCACATTTTTAGTGCCAGTAAAGCACCAGCCAGGACCATCAGTGTAAAGTCTCCGTATAAAAAGAGACAGAAGGTGGAAAATGCAGTGGTCAAGGATAGCAGTGAGCGATTTTCTCCCAGCCAAGTGCACCCCAGCATCCTCAGAGCATCAACCCAGGTCTATGGGAGCGAAGCTGACCACCCCACAGAGGAAGCAGAGCCCTCTGTGTGCACTTAAAAGGATTAGGAGGTCCACTGGGAACTGTCCTAAAGGAGTTGTATGGCACAGAGGGCAAGGAATAAGGCACGATCAAGAGAGAATTAAGAGAGCCAGAGGGATTTAGCAGACAAGTGCTGACACATTATTCCACTTAGACAGAGTCAGGAGACTCCTGGGAGAGGAGAAAAGCTGCTTGAGTCATTCAGGTTGGGGTCTGGCTGCTGAGCTGGGAATCAGATCCCAGATCAAGCTGTTGGGGAGTTTAAGTTGCCCTATCAAAGGAGTTAGAACAGCTTTCATGATTCGAACAACTCTAACCACTCTATGGTTCTATGATCCTGTAACACTGACCTGGTCCAGAAACCTACTGCCCGATGGAACTTTGGGTTAAATATGCAATGTTAAGACATTCAGAAAGCAGGGAGCCTGGAAAAGGTGAGCACACAGGAGGCCATCTCTAGGGATGCTTTGGCTGAGCCCAGCAAGGAAGTCTCAGCAAAGCTAAGAGGATACATTGTCCTTCCAACAGATCCAACTTTCAGGTCTACAACTCACTTGATGGCCCATATCTTCCCCCAGATCCCTTATTTACTTTTGTAGGCACCAAAGCAATGTCCTCTCAGAGGCAAGACTTTCCTTCTAATGTAAGAGGTGGAGACGTCTGAGCTCTAAAAGTAGCATCCCATAAGGAGCTGCATGAGTCCTCCATCCTCTAAAGGTCTGTGGTTTGCTATTCACCTACACAGCTCATTACCTCTGTACAAGCTACGTATCAGTGGAGACCACTGGTCAGACCTGGCCACATATCAGTGGAGTCCAACAGGTCCTGCCCAAAAACTTCTGGGGACAAAGTACAAGCTCTCCTGGGGTGGTCACTAGCAGAAGTAGAAACCGTACCCCAGACACTTCTGCTGCAGTTGTGTGCTTGGAGAGTGGAATTTGGGAAAAAGCCCAGGACTTCTTTCCAGAGGTGATCATGGCATTGCTGTGTTTCAGGTCCCCAAACAGGATCTTTCCCCATGATCTTGAAGAAGTCAATGCGAGGAGCATGCAGCAAACCCAGCTGAACCTTTGGTGATGGGAAGGTGATGGAATAACAACCTGGGCATGATCGTGTTTACTTCCAGTATCTGAAGGGAGCCTACAGGAGAGCTGGAGAGGGACTATTTGTCAGGAAGTCTAGTAGTAGGACAAGGGGTAACAGTTTTAAATTGAAAGAGGGGAGATATAGATTAGATATTAGGAAGAAATTCTTTGCTGTGAGGGTGGTGAGAGACTGGAACAGGTTGCCAGAGAAGTTGTGGATGCGCCATCCCTGGAAGTGTTTAAGGCCAGGTTGGATGGGGCTTTGAGCAACCTGGTCTGGTGGGAGGGGTCCCTGCCCATGGCAGGGGGGGTGGAACTGGATGATCTTGAAGGTCCCTTCCAACTCTAACCATTCTATGATTCTATGATTCCATAACCCTCACCTATCTCCCATGGGCAGAGGAGAGACAGCAAGAGCGTGTCACTCACAGGAAGTGAGGGATCATTTTCCTCTGGGACCTCAAGGTAACCCGGGCAATGAAACTCTACCCAAAGCCATTTTGACATAAGGTTGTGGTGCGAGACAAAGCAAGGTCAGGAGTTCAGCGTCAATACAGCAAGTGCCAGTCATGACACAAAAGACTCGGGGATCAGATATACCTGCCAAGCGCTGCTTGGGAGGGAGGTTATTGAGATGCATAATTACTCCCCCTTTCATCTCTGCTGCTCTTCCCCTTGGTTCACACGGCTCTCCTGGCTTTGTCCTTGCACAGGTTGCCTCCTAGCAGGGTCCTAGCCAAGACACCCCTCCGTAATCACATAGCACAGATGGTGGTGTGGTAGTTGAACGATGAGGTATAGAAGAGCTTAATTCCCCCTTTCACTGAAGCAACAGTCCAAAGCTTCAGCAGAATCACTCCCACAGTTACATCTGTGATCACCTCCAGCTTTGTGCTGGAGTAATTCAATGAGGTTCACACACCAGTGGCAGCAGGGACTTCAGAGGAACTAGTGTGGACTGGTGATGGCAAGAAAAGTAACAGGACCTCAAATGTCCAAAGAAAGAGCAACTCCTTTTCCTCAGACTTTGAGAACTTTGAGAACTTCCTCAAAGTTCTGCCAGATTGTGTTAAAGTTTGTGTTTCGTATTTCCAAAGTTTGGGAGGTTGCTCAGTGAAATTCCGTGTCAGGGAGATATAATACACAAAATCTTGTGCATTTTGAAGTTACACACTGATCTTCATTCCAAGTAACACCTTAAAATGACTGAAAAACTGAGTATTTGCTTGAAATCAGCCCTCTTACTGCAATTACCATTTTCTTACTCTTTCCCAAAGCCTGATCTCCTTTTGAAGGAAAGCCTTCCCTGTTTCTGAGGTTTTGTTGTGGCAAAATTAGATCAGTTTCATGAAACTGAAATAAAACTCAGTAACCTCAGGTTTGGAAATCTTCACTCTCCCTTGTGGTTGCCTCACAAAGCCCTTGGAGAAACAAGTTGAATGAACCTGGAGCTCGCTCATTTCCTTCTCTCTTTCCAGATCTCCCTCATAAAACAGAAAGGGGACCAAAAAAAAAAAAGGTTCTTAATAGTTACTTAACCAACCCTTATCAAGTTGCATCCAAGATCTGTTTGATCCATGCGAGATGATAAAAGAGAGAAGATGAGTGTCAATGCCTGTGTGTCCAGTGCAAAAGGAGGGGGAAGGAGGAGAAGTGGTCAACTCTTTTTTGATCACTTCTAACCCAAAATGCTCTTTTTTTGGCCGAAGCTTCTCTGCGTGTGCAGCAGATGGCGCAGCTGCCGTAGCTGTCCCACTGCCACCCACTTTCCCCACTGCCACCTACTCTCCCCATATCAGTCACCAACTGAAAGGGCATCCCTCACTAGTTGGTGATATCATCCTGCCTTTTTTTTTTGGCTGGGTCCTGAGCTGCTCAGCTCCCACCACTGGATTTGAGCACTCTGAGAGCAGTTTACGGTGATAAAAGCTGGTGACCAGCTGTCCCAAAGAGGGGGGACAACTCCACAAGGGATGCAGCTCCATCATGCAGAAATGGATGTGTTATAAAACTCCACACTGGTGCCTCCTGGGACACTGGCATTATTCACGACCTTGAACTCAGCCCGAGCCCTCCAGCCCTCCTCGGGACTTTTAAAACAGGGTGAGACAAAAGACAGGCCACAAAACAGGCCACGGGGAGCAATCCTGCATTGGCTCAGGTGTTTCATTTCCATACTGGGAGGGAAGAACCATGTTCCTGGTGCAGGGATTGCCTCCGCAGGCGATGCCAGTCTGGGTGATAGAGACCAGAGCCCAACCAGCTGCCCTAGGAGCCGACCTCCTCCTGCACCCTTCTGGGCCCAGCTGCATTCATCGGAGCAGACTGGTGCTTCTCATCACAACCATAATGGTTCCCACTGGACTACTATTTCTGTCCGGGAGTGACAGAGGAAGGCACTGTGAAGCCTTTATTTTTGGGACTCCAGGCTATCTTTGCAGGCTTTGTGGTTTAAAGGCACATGCCTGCTCCCTTTATGACAATCGACTTCTTCTTCTCTCATCTTCAAAGGCTAAAGCTAAAACTTATTAGCCTGCCAATTTTGTCCTGGGCCAACAACTCCCCCTTACCCCTTTGTGTCGAGAAGCAGAGCAGAGAGATCATCATATCTCTCTCATTTCTTTTTTTCTTTTCTTTTTTCTTTCTCTGAGTTTGTTATGCACTTCCAGAGGAGAACTATGTGGTTGCTCATAAGAAGGCAAAAACTTGTGTTTGTACATAGATCTCTTTGCAGCTGGGAAAGAAAACGCACACTATTCTGTGTAGAAGCATCTTTACAGTTGGTGGCAAACAAACTATGACAGTAGAGACATGGAATAGGAAGGGGAAAGAGTTAAATAAGGGGATTTTTTTGGTGAGGAGGTGGCCATGTCCTGTGTCTTTGTGTGGAGTTGCCTTCCCCCAGCCGTCCCCCAAACTGGGAGCTCTTGGAAGCTTTTTGTCCTTGGCCCATGGCCTTGGGAGCAGAGCAGTCACAAGCAGGCTGTCAGCCAGCCAGCTGCCATCTTTGTCCCTGTGGTAGCACTGAAAAGCACCACTTGGAAGCGTATGGGGGATTTGTTTCCTTCTTTTATTTATTTTTCTTCTGAGAGCAGTCAACTTCCTTTTTTTTTTCTTTTTCTTGGAAGAACAGTTTTCAAACCCAAATTTGCCCGCCCAACCTTTCTGCACTGCACTTCTTCCATACAGCCACAGGGTGTCAGCAGCTATATGGAGTGGGTCCCCTATAGGAATCCCGACTCCTCAAGATGTCCCAAAGCTGGAGCAATGCAAACTCCTATCGCAGTTTCCAATGAGCAAGGAGAACCTTGCCCCTCAAGCTGCTGCCCAAGATTTGCTCCAAGCCCCCAGCACACTGGAACAGGACTTTGAGGATTTTAGAGCAGGGGTTATCAGTTCTTGTCTGGTGGAGAAATGATCCAAAAGGATCCATGAGTTGGTGGCACTTCCTGGCACTGGAGGGCTTTGAGGGGCAGCTGGGGTTCTGAGAGAGTTCAAAAAAAAAAAATAAACCCAGAGGTGACAGGGGTGACAACAAGATTTCTGGAACAGGTTGCCCAGAGAAGTTGTAGATGCCCAGTCCCTGGAAGTGTTCAAGGTCAGGCTGGATGGGGATTTGAGCAACCTGATCTGGTGGGAGGTGTCCTTGCCCATGGCAGGCGGGTTGGAACTTGATGATCTTTAAGGTCCCTTCCAACTCTAACCATTCCATGATTCTATGATTCTAAGATGGGCTAAAATTCCAGGTATCTGTGTCTCTGAAGGTTGGAAGCCAACTCCTAGGAAATATTAGTAAAGGGACTTCAGTGGGGTTGAGGAAAACCAATTCAGACCCCAAACACCACATTTATAGCCTCATTAGTGCATTAGTTGGGTGTTCCTGAGCAGCAAAGTAGAGCTTTGTCATGTTCCACTCACAAGTTAAAAACCGCTCTTCACCTTTCCAGCTTCACTTAGGGAAAAGTAGCAGTGAAAAACTCCAGGTCTATGTGCACAGCCAGCCATAATCCCTGGTGTCCAAGAGGAGCATCAGGAGGCACAGGCCCTTGCTGTCATTCATCCCGTTTTGTCTCCCTGTCTCTCTGTGAAGCAGGAACAGTGAAATCTCCCTCCCTTGCAAAGTCTGAGCAGCACAGGAGAAGGAGTTGCTTTGAGGACGGAGCAACGCGGGAGAAACCCTTCAGGTCCCATGTTTCTCACACCAGTGTTCCCACCTATTCCTCAGACCATAACAAAAGGGGGAGCCACTTCTAGTAACCCAGCTCAAAGCAGGATATTTTTAGATGCAAAGGCTGGGGAGGGAGGCAGGGGCAAACAAAACCAACCAGAAAACAAACGGAAGAAGACCCAGCAGCCCCACTCTGTCTGGCTTCAGAGACATCTTGCTGTCACCAGTTACCTGCCTGCCCTCCAGGCATGCACTAAATGTGGGATTCATCTTGTTTAACATGGTCTTCCTGAAAATTAGACATCTCGCCTAATGAGTCAGGCAGGCTTCCCCTCCAGTCAATGGAAAGAGACAGGTTTCACCACAGGGCGATTTGTGCCATCCTAAATAGGTGTCTCAGGCAGATGGAGTGAATTGCTTTCTGGAGATGTCAGTCTCTCTCCATTACCTATAAAAGGCAACTCATTTTGATTTGATGCTGATGACCAGCTTCAGGTGAGACAAATTTCAACCTGAGTGTCTGGCATCTCTCACACATGGGCCGTCCACCCTTTCCTTGCTGTCCATGTGGGAAAAGACATACAGGGATGGTTTATTACAGAAATACTTAGTTTTGAGGGCAGTGTTTGTTTGCTCGATATGTCGTATCACAAGAGGAGGGCTGGAGAACTGTACTTTACTCTGCTTATTTTGGAATGTTCTACTACTACACAATTATGAACCAACTCCTGCAGGGCTAGAAGAGCTGCAGACATAGAGCTGGCTCTTCTTTTAGATGAGTAGAAAAAGAGCTAACACAGCTTGTCATTAGTAGGAAACAAAGGATCTGCAACCACCATCCCTGTTACACACCTCTATGTCTGTCAAAGCTGGAACTTCCCATGAATCAATGGTTTCCCAGTTATACCGCACTGCTGCAATATAGCAAGGCGGCTGCTTCTCAATACATCAAGAATCAAAAGAGACTGTTAATCAACTGGGAGTGCTAAGAGCGCTCATAGACTGCTCAGACTGCCTTTAACCCGGGAAGTTGTGTCATCTGCTCTCTAAAATCACCTCCACCTTGTTTGTGTTAAGCTTCAACCATAAGCAGTTTGTGGCCGGTAATAAGGCACCTTATTCTTACGTGATGAATGATGGAGCCAGCTCCACAGTGCTGGAATTTGGTCTGTGAAACCATGTGGGCTCGTCTGTGGCTCATGAGTCTTTGAATCTCAGCAGGGTTGGTTTGAACGTACTTAAACTCATTCACAGGCCCCCCATGACCCTGGTTCCTGCAGTTTATCTTTGGAAATCAGATGCCACACGCAACTGAAAGCATAACTTGAGGTGCAGAAGCACTTTAATCAGATAGGAACCTGGAAGAACCTGGTTATGATCAAGCTCCTTGCTGCTCCGTTCAACACCAAGTGCTATACGGTGCTTGGTTAGAAGGGAGCTTTGGCTGCACCTTTTAAAAAGCATTGAGCTTGTACATAATTTCCCACAAATCTCTACTTCATCAACACGCAAGCGCCTTACTCAGGGGAGCTCTGTCCGGTTCCCCCTTGGGGACCTCTCTCACTATTTCTCCCTTGTCAATGCTTTTCTCATCAGCAGTGTGTACTCAACAACAGTTTGGATCCCCAATGCAACACTTAGCAATGAGTAAAAGACATCTTTCTGCACCTGACCAGCACTGAGCTTCCCCGTCTCTCTGCAGCAGTCCAAAAAAATACAAGCTAAGCATCCTCTGCCTCATGCTGTCCCACTGAGTTCCTACTGATGGGGACCGTTTCCAACATCACTGGCAAAAACGGAGAGTACCAGGCAGTGGGTCGCCTCCCAACATCTGCCGTGCACATTTCCCATCCCCTGCAAGGGGCTTTCAAAGCAACCCTCTGCTGGGATGTTTGTACAAACATGTGTATTTACTATGTCAACACACATTAGAGAGCAAACACATTAAAAGGAAAAAGGAAACAGACTACGAGCTGAGGCCTCTTCAAACCTCGCTCCGCCGCTGCGCTTTCCTGGGATCTCAGGTTGATGGGGAAAGCTTTCATTCCCAAAATCTCACACCTTCCTTCCCCGAGTTTGCACCAGCCCAGCCAGCCACAGAGATTGAGTCTTTCTGGACAGCAGATATCTCTATGCTGGACACGCACCTGAAGATGGAGTGTTTTTGTGATAGAAGGCTCCTTGGACATTTTGGGTTCAAAAATCAGGAAATATAGCTGGGACTGGGGAGGGAGTGCAAGGGATATAGTGGTGCAAGAGACTTTGGCAAGCAAAGGATTGCTGCAGAAACCAACATTTCTGGTTCAATCCCTAGATTTAGCCATCTCCAGCACTGTTCTGCCTTGCCTGTCATGAAGATTAACTTGAAGGCATCCTCCTCATATGAGTACCATCAGCCTCCTCATATGATACCATCAGTATCATGGAGAACTCTGCCACAATATATGATCCCCAGGCAGGAGGCAAATTCATACAGGCACAACCAATATTTAACAAACCTCCATTTTCCCCAAATAGGCTGAGGATTTCCAGGGGTTATTCATTCTTGGGATGCTGCAGCCGGGAAGAGCAGTGTTGAGATGTACATAAAAAGATGCTTAAAGAAAAACAATTCCTCCTGGCTTCTCACATACTGCATCCAGCTGTTGCTTGCATTCACTGCTTCCTCCTCAGCTTGGCACTCAAACTGCACGTGTGTGTGTGTGCATGAACACACAGACAAGACAGACAGAGGTAATTATAAAGCTGAAGCCACCTAGCACTTCCCAGCTGTCAGTCCCAGAAAAAAAAAAAAAAAGAAAAAGGCAAAAAACCATCATGATTTAAATGCAGAAACATCTACTGCTTAAGTAAAAGTAGAATCCCTGTTACAAGATGTGAAGATGACAGTTTAAATACATCTCGGAGAGGACAGTGAGATAAACACGTGCTGGGAAGTCCAGTAAAACCTTAGAATCACAGAATCATTCAAGTTGGAAAAGACCCTTGGGATCATCAAGTCCAACCATCAACCCCACTCTACAAAGTTTTCCCCTACACCATATCCCCCAAGACCACATCTAAACCACTCTTAAACACATTCAGAGATGGGGACTTAGACACATAAAGAAACCAAAACTGTCCAAGGGCATGGGGAAAACCCCATTGTTTTGCCATGGAAAAGCTTTGCTCAGACCATTACACAGCGTTGGTGGTAAAATCATCTTCTAAACTCCATACCCTGCCAAGAAATGCCCCGAAGACCATGGACACAAGCCTGTGCTGATGGGATGTACAGTTAATAGCCAGTGCAGCACCAGTGTAAGGGAACACACTTATACAGGGAGCCAGGATGACCCTATTTGCAGGAACCCAAGTCCAACGCAGGTGTCTGCGGCACTGTGCATTGCACAGCCTCAAAATTCTCACGCAAGATTGCCTGTCAGCAGAAAGCCTGGCTCCTGGGAGAGGAGCAGCAGGGAGACCTTAAAAGAAAA
>VXBW01001239.1:393210-409058 GCA_013400375.1 Thinocorus orbignyianus | reverse complement strand
AAAAAAAAAAATCTATGCCAAATGATGTGATTGACACTTCAAAGCGTGTTTGGCACCTTGCCGAGGAAAACTCTCCATCACTTTGCAGGACCAAACATAGCGGAAATTTCTCTGACCCAGATCCACTCGCCTGCTTCAAAATCATCCCGCCACACTTGTTCACACTGCCTGGTAGATCCTGGTCATGGGGAATTCACTCTGCTCAGAACAGAGTCCTGGATGCCACAGGATGCTTTACGATGCTGTAGGATGCTGGCGGTGAGAGAGGGAATACTTCCCACAATGGGATGTAGCAGAGAGCATATGCATAGGTGAGCAACCTCCAAGAGATATCAGCCATCTGCTGCCTCTGGGAATTCTTTAGGAAGAAGATATTTCCTGTGAGGGTGGTGAGACACTGGAACTGGCTGCCCAGAGAAGCTTTGGATGCCCCATCCCTGGAGGTGTTCAAGGCCAGACTTTGAGCTTGGTGGGGCTTTGATAGGGCTTTGAGCAATCTGGTCTAGTGGGATGTGTCTCTGTCCATGGCAGGGGGAGTGGGACTGGATGGGCTTTAAGATCCCTTCCAACCAAAACAATTCTATACTATATCTCTGAATGGCCAGAGTAAATGAAGAAGCTTGTTAAATGAGGAAAGACTGTGAGCACGCAGGAGAGCAGAGCTTGGAACTCAAAATTATCAAAATGGTTCAGAAAATGGTCAAAACTGGTTCAGAAAATGATCAAAATGGTTCAGAAAAAAGAAATGATACTGAGCTCAGAGAGGGCAAATACTCTCAGGTGACATTAATTGAGTCTACAGAGGCAGACAAGGGGAGCATGGGTTCAGTGGTTTTGCAGCACAGAGACAAAGAGGAGAGTACACCATGGGCTTAAGTCATGAGTGCTGGGTTGTTGAAGGAGATCCAGCCTCCCTGCTGCCAGAGACAACATGCATGTGTGCTTGTGAGCACATGGCATGATCCTGTTGCCCTGACGTCACTGCTGAGGCCATGAGTGGAGCACTTACAGAGGTCAGCTGAGGAGGGCAAGATTCATGGGGGACCTGGGGAGCCTGCATTTACACAGCAAGACATGAGGAACTGGGCTTTAGAGAAAATGGAGAGGAAACAGTATAATCATCTTCAAACGTGGAGGAGGAAAAAAAAAGGAAGAGAATAAACATTTCTCCATGTCTAGTGTGGGTGTTCCATGGATAATAGTAGGGAGGATGGCTTTAGATGTTGGAAAAAGGGTAAAGGAGCCATGGGACAGCTTGCCTGGAGAGCCTGGCGGTTTTGATGAACAGGCTGGAGAAGTTTCTGTCAAGGGGGATAGAGGTAGAGTTGATCCTGCCTTGATGGGGCTGGGCTAGACAAGTTCTCAGGTTTCTCTCTGCCTTATTTTCCACCGCTTCTTGTGAGCAACCCCATGCACAGAGGAGGTTCTGACTGGTACTGTCTCTGCAGCTGCTAATTTGGAGGAGAGGAGCTGCTCCCAGACCTGCTGAGCTGGCAGGGACCCAAAGCCACCTCCTAGAAATGGCAAATCCCTGTTCTTCACCCCTCTGGCTTCATTCAAATAGCAGATACCGTGTCAACTGCACTGCCAGGGAGACACAGCATTCATGAGTGTGTTTATCCACGTGCCACACTCCCTGACACACGGTGCTACAACCCGTTGCTCCAGGCATGCACGCATTCAGTTTACCTCAGTGCCACACCAAAATGAAACACGCTCTTCTTCTATCCACAGATGCCATGGGGCGTGATGGCTGTGTTTTCCCATGTGCATGGAGGAGAAATGTGGCAAGGTTTTGGAGGGATAATTGTGTTGTTACAGGTTTGTACTTGGTGTCATAAGTTTCTACTTCAGCCTTCTCCATCTGCAGTCTACCTGGCATCATTAAATAGCATCAGCACACCAAAGGATCCTTGTGTGTGTCAGCATATGTGAATCAGGTGGAGGACATAGAATCATAGGATCACAGAATTGTCTTGGTTGGAAGAGGCCTTTCAGATCATCAAGTCCAACCATCAACCATAACGCTTACAAAAACCATCAATAAACTATGTCATGAGGCAATGGAGACCAGTTCCTTGAGTCCCCCACAAATACCACCACTGGGCCCTTTCCTCAGTGAGGACAGAAATGGCATAATCCATAAACAAAGCAGTATCACCTACAAAAATACCCATTTTGAGGTGCCAACACATGCTTCTTTTACAAGGAACTGCACAACAACATCCTCCGAATGGTTCAACAATTTCCTGCTCCCCAAACAACACGTCACCCAAGCAAAAGTCCTCACAGGTCAGGCTGAAGACAGGGTAAATCCATCTGGGTGAAATTTCACTTCAGATGCTTAATCTAAGGTTGACTACTCTGGTTAGCCATACAAGAACCTCAACATACCTCCCTTCTGACACAGGGCTGGAGAAGGACTGATGGTATCCATCCCCATCCCGTATTTCCCAAACCTCTTTGGTGATGGATTACTCTACATTGGGTTCATTGTTAATAACTGTACAATTTACCTAACAAATTCTGAGCTTGTAGTACAGCTTCATTAATACGCTTAATTTATTGTTACGTTTCCTTCAGGTTAATGGTTTGAGAGTCTGTCAGTGTTTAATCTCTGCAGTTATTATAAAGTGCTTGTTTCTTGTTAAAATGCAAAATGGAGTCAACCAAGTAGACTTACAGATGACAAGCCACCCAGAATAAATCTCTCTCCCAGGTGAGCTGAGGGGACATGGAATGGGTGATGAGTACTAACCATTTTAAGTACTACAGACACAGATGATACATGTCAGAACTAAGTAGACCTTCTCAGACTACCCCTTTTGGATAGTCAGAAAACCAGAAATAAGACCAGCTTACCCTGAACTCCTAGCCTGGATAGAGCAGACTTGAACTCTAAGACTTCAAAAGAATGAAGATCATGATCCAAAGCATGCCATGGAGGTCACCTTGGTGTGCAACAAGTCCGTATCAGAGCATGTCCTACCTCTCGAGGCACTGGTCACAAGGCCTGCAAGGACTTCGAGGTGGCTCCTCATGCCATGTGTTCCAAAGCCACCTCAGTGACAACCCAGTGGGGACACCAGAGAAAAAAGGATGAGAAGTAGGCCCTGATCCTCAGAGCATCTTCCTGCACAGGCCCTTTTCCCTCAGCTGGTAGAAGGGAAGAAAATTTTGCATTCTGGCAGCAGCTTCTTTGCGCACCTGAAGGGATCTCAGCATCTTGTGTAGATGGAAGAACCAAGGAGCAGCACAGGGAAAATGAGTTTTGATCCTCAGTACCTGAGTGTAGGACCCAGCTAGCCTGACTCTAGGTGGATAAACCTGGCACATAACATAGCACCATGGGTTTGTCCAAAACAAGCAACAAATAAGTTGTTCTTCCTATGATAAAGTCATGTTGAATGGCCAAGCTTGTACCTGCCTGCAACCATCCTGAGCAGATGAGTCCTGCAATATACCGTTTCCTGCATCATTTCCACTGGCTGTCTCTGATAGTGATTTTCCTCCTCGTGGATATTTCCATCTGGTTGTTGTACAAGGATAACAACAGTGCCCATCCCTATGCAGATTCTCTCCCCCAGCACACAAAGGAGAACATGTTCTGATGAATGATCCCTGCACTTAAGTACGTACAAAATTAATGTGTTTACTGCATTGTGAGTCTCAGGTGACATGCACCCTCTTTAGAGGAAACAAAGACATCGCATGCAAAACAAGTAACTTCAGTAAGCGCAAAGAAATGCATCCATGACACGCTGGAGTTTCAACTGGCTTCACTGGCTTGGGAAGAAACAAATTTCTGCAACTGGGTGAGTGATTATAGAATAGTTAGAGTTGGAAGGGACCTTGATGATCAATAAGGTCCCTTCCATCTCTAAGCATTCTATGATTCTAAAGATCATCAAGTTCCAACACCCCTGCCATGGGCAGGGACACCTCCCACCACACCAGGTTGCTCAAACCCTCATCCAGCCTGGCCTTGAACTCTTCCAGGGATGGGGCAGCCACAGCTTCTCTGGGCAACCTGTTCCAGTGCCTCACCACCCTCACAGCAAAGAATTTCTTTCAAGTATCCAATCTAAATCTCCCCTCTTCCAACTTAAAACCATTACCCCTTGTCCTATCAGTACACCTCCTGACCAAGAGTCCTTCTCCAGCTCTCCTGTAGCTCCCTTCAGATACTAGATGTGAGTGAGGATATCTCTGTGCTTGCTCTGTTCATACGCCCCATCCACATCTGCTGGCTCTTGTGTCCTTCTGGAGCCAGGACACAAGCACAGATGAGGGACCTTATGTTTATGCACTGTGGCTGTTCCTGAGTTCCTGTCTGCAATAAGGGGTTTTAATTAAGGCAGTAGGAAATGCCTTGCTTCTGTGGGTTGGCAATAAGACTGCTCTTCCACGTGTTCCTGGCACAGGCAAGGAAAAAGCAATGAGGGCATGATAGGGAATTAGGACCAATCTTCCTTGGTCTTTGGCAATCCTGACTGAGAAATGGAGAAGATTATATTAGTAACCTTGAACATTAACAGCATGAATGTGGACACAGTCTGATCCTGCGAGCAGCTTGAAGGCACATGGCACTTTGCAAGAGATGCTTAAGCATTTAATAGGCTCTTGCCCGGACTGAGGCAGCCACAGCAGACTGTGGAAGCATCAGAAGCAAAACAGTCCCTGAACGCTGAACCCATTATCACAGAATCACAGCATGGTAGGGGTTGCAAGGGACCTCTGGAGATCACTTAGTCCAAACTCCCTGCCAGAGAAGGGTCACCCAGAGTAGGCTGCACAGGAATGCATCCAGGCAGGTTTGGAATGCCTCCAGAGAAGGAGACTCCACACGCTCTCTGGGCAGCCTGTTCCAGGGCTCTGGCAACTTCAAAGTAAAGTTTTTCCTCGTTTTGTGACGGAACTTTTCTGTGTTCCAGTTTGGGTCCATTGCCCCTTATGCTGTCACTGGGAACCACTGAGAAGAGCCTGGCCCCATCCTCTTGATACCAGCCCTTTAGATATTGATAAGATGCCCTCTCAGTCTTCTCTCAAGCTAAACAGACCCAGGTTTGTCGGTCTCATTATTCCCCAGGAAACCCCTCCCACAAACTATCTCATACGGATGACTTGCCTTTGCAGCAGCATCATCTCTGTGCTCTTCTGTACCCTCCAGGCCCTTTACAGCCAGAAGCCAAGGGGTCAACCCCATCCGTCTTTCCAACATGGAGCTGGAGTACATGCACCTTGCAGGGAGACAGTGAGTTATCCTGCAGCTGCTCTGCCCAGGGCCATTCCAAGAAGGAAAAAAAAACAATGCTGTATTTCACAGCGCTGAGGATCTCTGTGCAGATCCAGCCTGAGTTGCAGTCAAATTGCAGCCCGGAGGCAGAAGGCCAGTGCATTCCTCTGAAAGGCAAGTGGAGGGTGAAGGAGAGCACAGGGGCGGGGATACTTAATTCATGATAAATTGGCAAGAGACTGGAGCTACCCAGAGGTGGAACAAGAGCCAAGAGGCATTTGCAGTAATACCTGCCACCCTCCTCAGCTGAGATCTGAGCAGACACATATATAGAGACACACATTATAAAAGCTCTTTTCCAACTCTTTCCCCAAAGTGCACTTTTTTACAGAAAAGTAGAGAGGGAATTTGAGTGAGGATGATTCAGGCGAGATAGTCACTAGACTAGATAGAAGTCAGGGAGGCTGAATAGGTAGGACAAAGCAACCTAAGAGTTATGCTGCCCTATATGTCCAAATCCCAGGTTGGATCACAGGATGGAGAAGAGTAGTGATCTTATTTAACCCCGGGTAAATTTAATCCAAAGCAGAAAGTTGGCTGCAGCGTAGCACAAGCTTGGAGTTGTGGGGTAATAACAGATGCGTGTGGAATCTCCAAATTAGGGCCCCAAATAGGCAAAAGGCTGGAACAGCATGTTTGAGTTAAACGTACACACATGTCCCATCGCAATGAGTAACGTTCAGTCATGTGTTCGACCACTTTGCCAAAGAAGAGCATCCGGCAGCAAGGCTGGAACAGGTTAGCAGACCCGGGATGAGTTTGGCATTGCTGGGAGGGCAAGAGACGTGAACCATATGGTGCAGACTGAGGGTATTTTAGGGTCTGGGCCAGCTGTGGGGTAGGGAAGGAGAAGGTGTATTGATGGAGGCTTGTAGAGTGTAGATCTCGCATCTCAGAGCAGATAAATATGAGGTGCTTCATCATATCTATGTACCAGAAGTTTTTTTCACAAATGCAGATGGCCACCAATGCAAACAATGATCCATCAAAGTTTTGTCTGGCTGAAGCATTCGATTTTAAGGACACAGGCATGCAGTATTGAAGCATTTTCCCCATGGGAGGTGGGTCAAGGAAGCTCCTGTAACGCTCTGTGCACAGCAAAGTCAGGATTCTTGCTATGTGACATGCTTCAGCCCAAAGGCTCCTCCAGCAGACACTGAATATTTATGAGCATAAGACAAGGATCAGCACACCTACAAGACACAGGTTGCAACTTGGCAAAAGAAAAGAAAAATTAAAAAAAAAAAAAAAGGTTGGAGGGTGGGGTGGAATATCGGTCCTGGATTTGCCAGCCTGCAGAGAGCGGGAGATAAGCAGAGCCAGGGAGCTGCAAGGCCATTTATCTGCTGGCTGTTCCCGAAAAGACATGCAGTTGGTGGTACACGTATGAGCCATAAACTGCTCCTGCTACTGCAGCTGTGCGCGTTAGGAGAGGCCCCAGGCTGGCGACCCTCCAAAGGATGTCTCCTCCACTCAGGCACAAGGGAGATGTGCTGGCGTTCAGCTTCGCGCGTCTCAAAATTAAGTGTTAGCAAAGTGCCTTCTCCAGGCTCCCATATGGTGCAATGGAGATAGGCAGCTCTTGTGAAGGTGTTTTCTCCCATCAGCTCTACACACCTGCTTTTGAACAGGATGAACCACCTGCTGACTGAAAAAAAAGGAGTCCAGCCAACCAATTCATCCTCAACCCAGTTTGCCATCACCACTGGTTTTGCTATGGGAGGGAGAAGACAGACAGGATTTGAAGCACCCTGGTAGAGATGACTGGAAGGGAGATCTCTGGTGTGACCTGCTGGATTAGAAAATTACCCCACAGAGCACCTTGGAGAAGAGCTGCATCCTACTAGGATATCAGCTGTGATCTCCTCTGATCTGCAGGTGACTAGGGACATCCCCTGGCACAGAACAGGGCTTCAAACCCTACCTCCGACTTGTTTGGGGTGGGATGTGCCTTGCACAGCTACGATGAGTTCACTCCTTTGCCCAGCCTCTCCCAGGAAATCCAGCATAGGCACAGCCCATGCTGCCTCTAGGTAATTCCTAGCACATGGAAGCATGAAGTGTCCCAACTGCACACTCACAGACTCCTCTACGTGGTGGCCACTTTCCCTGCTTGAACAACCATCTCATGTGTCTTCATAGCCTCCAGCCTTGGCATCTGCAGGAACTCGGCTGGGCTGGCCAAGCACTGTGGAGCTGGTGCCTTTGCCATCTCGGGCAATGCTGCGGGATACCACAGGAGGAGGGGGAATGTGGGAAGGACTTGGCTCCAGCATGAACCGAGCCACCAATTCCTATCCCAAGATGCTGATTTGATTTTATTCCCTTCTCCCAGTCGAGTGGAAATCTCCCTCCTGCTAGACAGGAAGGTTCGCAGTGTCCAAGGGGCTCCAGATCCCTCTTTTCCTCTGGGATTTTCAGCTGGGGAAGAGGCAGAGTAATGACAGGCGAGAGTTCAGCCTCCCTCGGAAAGTTGTCAATGTGGCAGACAGAGTCCTCTCCCCTCCGTTCCCTCCCTCCCTCTCTCCCTCAGCCTTGCAAGAGCTATTTTAAGTCCCACTTGTGGTTGCCTTTGTGATTTCCCTGGCAAAGCCACCTCCCTGACATCAGAGCAGAACAACAAGCTGCTGGAAACCCTGAGAACAGGGAGGCATCATTCTCCTTCCCAGTACCCACACACAGGGAGAGAACGGAGTAGAGTGACTGTCCCCTACTTGACCACTGAAGATGGTCCCTGCTTCAGGATCTGAAACCCCTCCAAAGATCCAAAAGTGTGTCACCAAGGGGTTAAAGGAATAGGTTGGACTGAAAGGGGTCTCTTTGTGGGGCAGATATCCACTAGTACATGGTGGTCTCCTGTACAGATAACCTGGCATTTTCCTACAGAAAAAAAGGTTGGCACTTATCCCATAAATGTCTGTCCTGAGGCTCCAGTGCCACAGTCTGACCCAAGATCACCCCAAAATCCCACAGCTAATAGCCTTGAATAAACCCTGTTCTCTTCCCAGCCAGATACCAGCCTAAATCTCATGACAAATACACCTAGGAAAGAAGGGGGACTTGCAGTCAGCATTTGGCACCTGATACTTCTTTTTCTGGAAGGTACTGAAATTTCTCAAGGACACAGATAGGAACAGCAGAGCACATCCGTGCATGTTCTAGGATCTTCCTCCTTTGTTTTGACTCTGTGCCCTGCATATAATTATTCTGAAGCACAGCCTGAACTCTCCTGCTGGTTAACAGGGAAAGTCAGAACATCTTGGCAGGATTAATTCGAGAAAGTCCTACATTAGGAATGGCTTCTCAAAGCAACAAAACCACCGGGCTTCAGTCAACACTTCAGGTGGGTGATTGAATACTGGGACACCAGGTCCCCAAGACGCAAATATAAACATCAGCCAGAGTTTTTGGCCAAAAGGACTTATAGATTCATATAGTTATAGAACCATAGAATAGTTTAGGTTGGAAGGGACCTTAAAGATTATCGAGTTCCAAACCCCCTGCCATGGGCAGGGACACCTCCCACTAGACCAGGTTGTTCAAAACCCCATTCAGCCTTGTCTTGAACACTTCCAGGGATGAGGATCCACCACCACTGGTTATCCAGCACCATTGGCAGACAAAAAGTACACCAAAGAATTACAAGACACTGGATTTCATTTCTTGGGTCCTACCTTGGGACATTGCTGCCCATCTGGTTACCAGTTAACATGGGTCTTTACCCCTGGGGCTACTCCTTTGTTTGGTTTCAGTTTCTCCAAGGCGACAACTCTTGATACCTTTGACTATGTCCAGCCTTTCC
Source organism: Thinocorus orbignyianus (assembly GCA_013400375.1). Lineage (NCBI taxonomy): Eukaryota > Metazoa > Chordata > Aves > Ciconiiformes > Thinocoridae > Thinocorus > Thinocorus orbignyianus. The sequence continues at coordinate 399,960 of VXBW01001239.1, read as the reverse complement.
CAGTGGGATGCAGGTGCCCACTGTCAAGTGGTCAGATGGGAGACCGTCAGCTTGTGAATGCAGTGGCTCTTGCATTCATGCACCAGGGTTTCTGGTTTAATACATGAAGCAGGAGGCAATCAGCTCAGGACCACCTGCCCTCCATCAAGATACATGATCCATGCTTTTCCATATGTGGAGGACCAACTCTGTGATATAACCCTAAACTGAATGATAGCTTCATTATGGCCATAATAGATGCATTGCACCCTGACTGCAATATCTCCATGCCTCCCTGTCTCCAATGGGTCAAATCCTGCTGCTGGAGGGTTGGATAATTGTACAGATGGTAAGCCCCAGGTCACTTACATCACTATGATTAAAACCTTATGCCTTGCAGTATCAAGTATTATTACAGGTGACAGCAAGATTTGCATAAATGTGCAGCATATGACCACCATGCCACATCTGGTCTCATTCTGAGCCCATTTTATTTGTCTCTCCCAAGCCTCAAAGAACTCAGTTGTGCTCATGACAGGAACTCAGATTTGATGATGGGGTAGAAAATGAGGTACAGCCTTCACAGACCAATAGTGACTGTTCGAATGGAAGTGACGAACCTGGGGTAGCTGTTCCTCATCAGTGGGGCATATATGAAATGCACTCATATTCGTTGAATCTTTCAACCCAAAGAACTGAGGTTGTGTCTGACACTGGTGACATAACTTTGTAAGATAAACCCAGCACCAGCTGCAGAAGGGACCCCAGCCACAAAAGTGCTTCTCCCCTCTGGGTACAATTTGTTTCCATTCTGTTTGGTGTCCCCACACTCTCAGGAGGGGGCAAGGGGTTATTCTGTCCATCAGACTGACAGGAATGGCAGTGAAATTTCATGCCTGCCACTGCTCCTCCAGCTTGAGGGCAGAAAGACATAAAAAATCTGCCGCCGAGGTGTCCCCTCCTGGCCACCAACCAGGCAAGCAGACTTTGCACATCCCTTCCCCACCGTTGTTCGGCTCTGGTGTGAGAGCAGGGTTTACAGCCCTCCCTTTTTATGTCAGGCTTGCTCACAAACACTGAGGTTGTGGGAAATCCTGCTGCTGCTGACCTGAAAGTGGGGGTGGAAAGGCAGCTCCATGATGGTGCCTTGAAATGCCAAGCCTGGAGGAGCATCACACTCATGGCAGGCAGATTACAGACTACTGGGGTAGTAGGAGTTAGGTGGTGAAATTGAGACAGACTCTGACAGACTTGTTACCCATGAGCCATCAACTCATGGCCAAGTGGCCAAGAAGGCCAATGATCTCCTGGGGGGCATTAAAAAGAGTATGGCTATCAGGTCCAGTGAGGTCATCCCCCAGCTCTGCTCTGACCTGGTGAGGCTACATTTGAGGCACGGGGTAGAGTTCTGGGCTCCCTGGTTCAAGAAGGACAGGAACTGCTGGGAATAGTCCAGCAGAGGCTATAAAGATGATCACAGGACCNGGTTGTGGGAAATCCAGCTGCTGCTCACCTGAAAGTGGGGGTGGAAAGGCAGCTCCATGATGGTGCCTTGAAATGCCAAGCCTGGAGGAGCATCACACTCATGGCAGGCAGATTACAGACTACTGGGGTAGTAGGAGTTAGGTGGTGAAATTGAGACAGACTCTGACAGACTTGTTACCCATGAGCCATCAACTCATGGCCAAGTGGCCAAGAAGGCCAATGATCTCCTGGGGGGCATTAAAAAGAGTATGGCTATCAGGTCCAATGAGGTCATCCCCCAGCTCTGCTCTGACCTGGTGAGGCTACATTTGAGGCACTGGGTAGAGTTCTGGGCTCCCTGGTTCAAGAAGGACAGGAACTGCTGGGAATAGTCCAGCAGAGGCTATAAAGATGATCACAGGACCAAAGCATCTCTCTGATGAGGAAAGGCTGAGACACCTGGAGCTGTTTAGCCTGGAGAAAAGATGACTGAGAGGGGATCTCATCAAAGCTGAGCAATATCTAAAGGATGGGAGTCAAGAGGATGGGGCCAGGTTCTTAGTGACAGGACAAGGGCCAATGGACACATACTGAAACACAGGAAATTCCCTCTCAACATGAGAAAAAACTTCTTTACTTTGAGGCTACCAGAGCACTGGAACAGGCTGCCCAGGGAGGGTGTGGAGTCTTCTTCTCTGGAGATGGTTTAGCTTGGAAGCTAAACCAAGTTAAACCATTCAAAACCCGCCTGGATGAATTCCAGTCCAGCCTGCTCTGCATGACCCTGCTTTGGCTGGATGGTTGGACTAGATGATCTCCAAAGGTCCCTTCCAGCTCCTACAATTCTGTGATTCTGTGACAGGGAAAGAAACCACATGGTGACAAGCAAAAGACCATCACACCTGCCTTTGCCCTCCTGGCTGGGAGCATCTCCACCTTTCCTTTCTACTTGGATACAGCACATCTCCTTTGGGTTTTGCTCAGTGGTTGCCCTCCCTCTGCCTCCAACCTTAAATCAAAGCTAGATGAGCACAGTAACTGCAATCCATGCAGTTCATGACCCGATGTCCCATGAGAAGCTGATCCTTCCCAGCTCCAGTTTTGGCTTCTTCTTGGCTACAGGTCAATCATTGATTTGTTGCATACCTGAGCAGCATCAAGCTAAAATTCTCATGATGCGTCTGCTCAGCCTCATGTTGTCTCTGCAATAAGGGAACCAAGCTCAGCAGCAAACCTCAGCAGCTCAGAGCTAGTCACAAAGGTGGACTTTACACTTTGCTCTCACCTACTCTACTCTGTTCCCCTCATACCTATGTGCCTCACTCCCAATCAGCAGGGCTTTCTAGTCTTTCAGTTCTGGATTTTTCTTCCCACTTACCATCTTCCTCTCCCTTTTTCTGTTTTGTTCCTGCTCCTCATCACCATGGGAAGGACACATAAGCATGTCTTTCCCAACTTATTCCAGCCATAAGGATGCTGTGCCATTTGGCAGTTTGCAAGAAAGGTTGACGAAGAGAGAAGATGCCAACACAGTCATGTAGGACAGGAGACCCAACTCAGGGCATCTCCATCCTGGAAAGTGGGGGACAAAATATCAACTTCCATAATTGATAGAATCATAGAATCATAGAATGGTTAGAGTTGGAAGGGACCTTAGAGATCATCAAGTTCCAACCTCCCTGCCATGGGCAGGGACACCTCCCACCAGACCAGGTTGCTCAAAGCCCCATCCAACCTGGCCTTGAACACTTCCAGGGATGGGGCATCAACAACTTCCCTGGGCAACCTGTTCCAGTGCCTCACCACCCTCACACCTCATCCCACCATCCCACAGCCATGGGGGACACCTGAGACTTGGAGCTTCCTTCTGGAAAGAGTGGCCAAGCCCTTGTCCAGTTGGCAATGATGGGAGCTGAGTCCTTTTCCACATGTGGCAAGATGACCTGCCCTGCAAGCATCCAGCACTCCTCCACGTGTTAATAAGCAGCTTTGTTCTGCATCACCTAACTGTATAATAGCAGCAGGAGTTTATACGGCCACAAATTAATAGCGCAGGAGAGCAATCAAAGCAGAATGAGACACATCCTAATGCGCTCGCTGGAAGGGGGACGGGAAGACAAATGCTGGGGACACTCTGCTTGCTGCGGCCTCTCAACCCTGCCAGCTGGGCTGTGCTGCCACCACTAACAAGTTGCTTCCCTCTTGCCAAGGATAAGAGAACCGCTGGCACCCTACCCGGTTTGAGACGCAGAGGCGCTCTGCTCTTGGCTGCCTCAGGAACCCGAGTCAGGAAGGATGTTTTTTGCACTTGTCATTTCTGGAAGAGGGAGGAACATCTCTCCCAGCTGCTTGGGCTGAAATCCAGTCTTTATGTAATCAGACGTGACCTCTAGCTGTCTGTGTTTAAGGCATCAGTGCTGTGATATCATTCATACAGTTAGGACGAAGTCATCCATCTCCTCAACTAAAAATACCTTCTAATCAGTCCAAAGGACCTGCAGTGCTTCATAGATGAAGAAGCCTGGAGAAAAGGGTGGTTCAGCTGTAAGTATCACTTGTCACTCCCGAAAAGCAGCTGCCTCTCAGGCCGGAACATATAGCAGATTTTTTCACAGCTTCTGGTAATTTGACCAGCTGAAAAACCCAGAGAAAAAGAGGGAGAGACACCTCTACCCAATCCAATGGAAGTGTTCAAGGCCAGGCTGGATGGGGCTTTGAGTAACCTGGTCTGGTGGGAGGTGTCCCTGCCCATGGCAGGGGAGTTGGAACTGGATGATCTTGAAGGTCCCTTCCAACTCTAACGATTCTATGATTCTATGAATCTGTAGCCAGGATGAAGCACTGTGTTAATAAAAACACTTTTGCAGAAACTATGTCTGGGCCAACTCTGCATGGGTTCATCCCATGTTACTCCCTGCTTTGCTGTGCAAGAGAAAGAAAAACCATCCATGCTATTTCAGACACCACCAACCACTCCTGCCAGGTCCTGTAACACGAGGTGGAAGAGAGATCAGGGTATACACAAAGTCCTTGGAACAGGAAGTTTCTACAAGAAACCCAAACTGCTGACTCTCATTTACTCCCCTTACATAGTATGATGTTAATTTGACAATTAATGCTCAGGCTGACAATGGCTGGTCCACCTGCTCCCCCTCCCAATCCTCCACTCCCCAAGAACCCAAAATGTGGTGAGACCACGTGTCCTGGTTTGAGGTAAAATGAAGCAATTTTCTGGTTTAAAATTTTACTTTTTTAGCTGGGCCTCTTCTAACTAACTAAACTCTGAAATTAACAGCATGTTGTTCAGAAAAAGAGTTCACTCTCACAGTGATAAGATGTGATTATACCAAGGAATGGTGTGCAGAGAGGCCCTTGCTTATACTTATTGCTAGAACAACCAAGGTCCAGGAATTGCATTATTTGCCCTGTTGGAGGGTTGGAAGTGGAAAAGCGTAAAGAGGTCCCACATACAAGGAGGAGTGGACAGGACAGGTGACCCAAAACTGACCAACTGGGGTATTCCATCCCATCCACATAGCATTCAGTATAAAAGCCGAGGGATCAAAGGGCCAACTCTCTTTCTTTGATGGCTGATGTCCAAGAAGGATCCTGTCTGCCTTTGATCTTGATCTGAGCATTCCTGACTCCAGATCTGGAATCCACCTCCTGTCAGCCACTGAGNCTCAAGTTTAGGTAAAATGTGCATTAACACAAGTGCAGCTGCTGTAATCTGTAGCGTGTGACAGCAGCAGCTTTACCAATTTGGTTCCTTCACAGACATTGCTCTCAGGCGCCAGACACCTCTGCTAACTAGGATCTACTAGCACATCTTGTCTTGAAAGTAATTGCCTCCTCCTCCTCCTCCTCCTCCTCCTCCTCCTCCCACAGCTGCTGGGGGGGCTTTTGAGGACCCTGCATGAGGGGAAGCGCCTCTCAAGCAGGGAGGGAATCTCTGAGCATCCTCTGCCTGCAGAGAGGGAGAGGCACAGCATGCAAGTCATCACCCTCAGCCCCCATCCCAACGGGAGGCTGATTTATTTGTTGGCTGGNCGTTGGGTGTTGGGGGTTTTTTTTTTTTTTTTTTTTTTTTTTTCATTTGGAGGAGAGAAGAGATTGCATTGCGGTAAATAAGTCACATCTCCCTTTTCCTGTGCAGTTGCAAAGAGCCTAGAGGATTGCAACTATTCTTCAGGCAGAGAAAACCTGGAGGCAAGCTAAAGAAGCGTGGCCAGCAGGTTGAGGGAGGTGATTCTTCCCTTCTACTCTGCTCTGGTGAGACACCATCTGGAGCACTGTGTCCAGCTTTGGAGTCCTCAGCACAGGAAAGACGTGGACCTGTTGGAACGAGTATAGCAGAGGGCCACAAAGATGATCCAAGGGCTGGAGCACCTCTCTTTTGAGGATAGGATGAGAGAGAAGGGGTTGTTCAGCCTGGAGAAGAGAAAGCTCCAGGGAGACCTCAGTGCTACTTTCAGTCCCTAAAGGGGCTCTGGAAAAAATGGGGAGGGACTCTTGATTAGGGAGTGCAATGATAGGATGAGGGGTAACGGTTTTAAACTGAAAGAGGAGAGATCATCACATAGCCTAAATCACCTCCTTGGGATACGGATCCTATGGCATCCTGGGACATAAGAAAGTATGGGTGGTGGTGGTGGTGAAGGGAAGATTGGTTGAGGTGTGGTCATGTGGTTGAGATTCCAGTAAAACTGGCCTTGGAGCTTCCAGCCATCACTCATGGGGCTCCAACACCACACCCAGTTTGGAGAAACCCTCCGTGAGACTTGGGAGTGGCGATCAGGATGGAACCCAGACAGGACACATGTTCTCCCTGGGCTTCCAGATACAGAGTCAGTGGTAGCAGAATCTGCGAGCTGCGGTCCCAGTGGAAGGATGGGTAAGATTTGCCAGGCAGCAGGGTCAGGGTACGACCAACAGTAAAGAAAACCTCAGCTCCACTGATACTGGACAAAATTCCTTCCGGAGAGGAGGAAGAGCCCTGTGCACACCCTCCCCTCAAAACCTTTCTCTAACCTGTTGCAGCTGTAGTACATCCCACAGGATCCTGGATGAGCTCTGCTCTCCTCTGCAAGCCCCTTCCTCAAAGCCTGTTTAAGGATCAAAGACCTTGACTAATGAAGAAAACCAGGAAAATCATGTTCAAGTGCAATCACCTTCTGCTCTCTGTGCCTTCCTACCAGTTCAACCTCTGGTTCTTTACATGCAGCTTAATTAGCTTCATCAGCAGTACAAAGGAGAATGCTAATGGCTTTGTTTTGTTCTGAATTATATTATTTGCCTCCCTGGGTG
>VXBW01001239.1:352248-392227 GCA_013400375.1 Thinocorus orbignyianus | reverse complement strand
AGAGATTGCATTGCGGTAAATAAGTCACATCTCCCTTTTCCTGTGCAGTTGCAAAGAGCCTAGAGGATTGCAACTATTCTTCAGGCAGAGAAAACCTGGAGGCAAGCTAAAGAAGCGTGGCCAGCAGGTTGAGGGAGGTGATTCTTCCCTTCTACTCTGCTCTGGTGAGACACCATCTGGAGCACTGTGTCCAGCTTTGGAGTCCTCAGCACAGGAAAGACGTGGACCTGTTGGAACGAGTATAGCAGAGGGCCACAAAGATGATCCAAGGGCTGGAGCACCTCTCTTTTGAGGATAGGATGAGAGAGAAGGGGTTGTTCAGCCTGGAGAAGAGAAAGCTCCAGGGAGACCTCAGTGCTACTTTCAGTCCCTAAAGGGGCTCTGGAAAAAATGGGGAGGGACTCTTGGTTAGGGAGTGCAATGATAGGATGAGGGGTAACGGTTTTAAACTGAAAGAGGAGAGATCATCACATAGCCTAAATCACCTCCTTGGGATACGGATCCTATGGCATCCTGGGACATAAGAAAGTATGGGTGGTGGTGGTGGTGAAGGGAAGATTGGCTGAGGTGTGGTCATGTGGTTGAGATTCCAGTAAAACTGGCCTTGGAGCTTCCAGCCATCACTCATGGGGCTCCAACACCACACCCAGTTTGGAGAAACCCTCCGTGAGACTTGGGAGTGGCGATCAGGATGGAACCCAGACAGGACACATGTTCTCCCTGGGCTTCCAGATACAGAGTCAGTGGTAGCAGAATCTGCGAGCTGCGGTCCCAGTGGAAGGATGGGTAAGATTTGCCAGGCAGCAGGGTCAGGGTACGACCAACAGTAAAGAAAACCTCAGCTCCACTGATACTGGACAAAATTCCTTCCGGAGAGGAGGAAGAGCCCTGTGCACACCCTCCCCTCAAAACCTTTCTCTAACCTGTTGCAGCTGTAGTACATCCCACAGGATCCTGGATGAGCTCTGCTCTCCTCTGCAAGCCCCTTCCTCAAAGCCTGTTTAAGGATCAAAGACCTTGACTAATGAAGAAAACCAGGAAAATCATGTTCAAGTGCAATCACCTTCTGCTCTCTGTGCCTTCCTACCAGTTCAACCTCTGGTTCTTTACATGCAGCTTAATTAGCTTCATCAGCAGTACAAAGGAGAATGCTAATGGCTTTGTTTTGTTCTGAATTATATTATTTGCCTCCCTGGGTGGAGTATTTCAGCAAGAGCTGCTTCTGGATCTGCCCAAGATTGAAGCAGCTCTACCTAAGAGTTCTCCAAGGATTTGCCTCTGGTGGTCTGATTTCTGGTCAAGGAGCAAAGGCAGCAGATCCCCCAGCCCAAGGATAAGCCAGGGAAGGTGGTGAAAACCTGCTCCTGGCTATTGTGATTTCCTTATCCACACCTGGGAGATAACCACAGAGAATAAGGCAAGTAAAGCTGCCTCTCACCGTCCACTTTTATACTCAAGTAAGAGCTCACAGCAGTCACACCATCACGATGGTGGGTAATAAGCAGTGGAAAAGCTGCAGCAAAGTGGCTGCAAGGCACACAGCATTAACCTTCCTCTCAGGTCCCCATGGCTCGACCAGGGTTTTTAGTTAAATGGCAAAAGAAGGAAAATCCACGAGAGACTGCACCAGGAGAATAAAGCTTCTTCTCATCCTGGACCAAGAGACTCACTGCTGTGCAAAATCAGGGCATGGGAGAGCTCCTGCTGATATGTACACACAGACTCCTGTGTACAAACGCATGAGACTGAGTAAAGCCCTCTGCAAACTCAAGAGTACAGATTTACACCTCCTGGCCATGTACACTCACATATCAAGAATGGCAATAGTATATTTGACACACACACAGACAATTGCACTTAGCATCATAGAATGGTTTGGGTTGCAAGGGACCTTAAAGACTGAGTTCCAACCCCCTGCCATGGGCAGGGACACTTCCCACCACACCAGGTTGCCCAAAGCCCTGTCCAATCTGGCCTTCAACACCTCCAGAGGTGGGGCAGCCACAGCTTCTCTGAGCAACGTGGGCCAGGGTCTTACCACCCTCACAGTAAAGAATTTCTTCCTAATATCTAATCTAAATCTACCTTCTTCCATCCATCCTTCCTTTAACCTCTGGTATACAAAGGTGGACATAGCGTTTGCTCCGTGCGTATATGCACATATATAATGTGTTTCCATAGACTCCCTACAAACACTAGCATGCATAATTACATCCAATTTGAGTTACAGATATGCAGATAGCTGTATAAACATCTCAAGTTTTATCTCTCTCCAGCCACTGCTGTTGACTGTAGCACATAAGAGTGCTACTTGCCTCGCCCAGTGAAACCCTGTCGTGGTATAACCCCAGTCAGCAGCTAGAACCAGGCAGCCACTCACTCACTCCCCCCAGCTGTGATGGGAGAGAGAACCAGAAGACTAAAAGTCAAGAGAAACCCATGTGTTGAGAGAAAGACAGTTCAACAGGTAAAGCAAAAACCATGCATGTAAACAAAGCAAAACAAGGAATTAATTCACCACTTCCCATGGGCAGGCAGCTGTTCCCAGGAAAGCTGGGCTCCATCACAAGTGATGGTTACTTGGGATGACAAACACCATCACTCTGAAAGTACCCCCCTTCCTCATTCTTCCCCAAGCTTTATACATTGAGAATGGTGTTATACAGTATGGAATATTCCTTTGGTCAGTTGGGGTCAGCTGTCTCAGCTGTGTCCCCTTCCAACTTCTTGTTCCCCCCAGTCTACTCGCTGGCATGGTGGTATGAGGAGCAGAAAAGGCCTTGAGACCTCAGCAACAAGAAAAACGCCACAGCACTATCAAAAGTGTTTCTCATCCCAAACCCAGCACATATTACCAGCTGCTATTAAAAAAAAATTAACTGAAACCACAACAAACCCAAGGCAGAACCACCCATGGAGGTAAAGTACAGACATACCTACTTCAGCCTGTCCACAAGTGGACATATGCACAGAAGCAGCCCCAAATATATCCCAACGTGCTTAATTTCACATGCAAGTCTCCAGGCGTTCCCATCCACAGTGGTTTTCCCTCTGCCGTGGTTAGCCAGGCAGTAGATCACCTCGGTGGTGTAGTGTGAAATCAGCTACTTCTCTAAGGTTATATGCCTTTCCCTTCACCTCCCCTTGATGGTAAAGTAGCACATCCTAATTGCAACCTCTTCTTTATGGGTGCACACAAGTGCAAAAGATACTTTCACAGCTGGTTTCTTTACATCTGATCCAGATACCATCTGATAGGGCTCCCAACACAAATGAAGCAAGTCACCTTGAAGTCACACCCCAGATCCGGCATGTTTTCCAGGTAGACATGGCCCCATACCACAGAACTGGAGTAGCAGAAGTTGGAGACACCTTTGGAGATCATCTAGTCCAACCCCTTACCCACAGCAGGGTCAATAAAGCAAGTCACCTTGAAGTCCCCGTCCAGATCCGGCATGTTTTCTAGGTAGACATGGCCCCATACCACAGAACTGGAGTAGCAGAAGTTGGAGACACCTTTGGAGATCATCTAGTCCAACCCTTACCCACAGCAGGGTCAACTAGAGCAGGATGCTCAAGACATTCCGCAGCTGTATTTGAATATCTCAAAGCATAGAGACTCCACAAACACTCTGGGCAGCTTGTTCCAGTATTCAAGTACCCTCACAGTAAAAAAGTTTTACAGTGAGAAAGTTTTTCCACTGCTAGCAAGGCCTGGACACAGGGGTCAGATGGGGTGAGCCAAAGTGACAATTGACGTACAGATCTAATCAAGAGGAGTCAGACCAATTAAGGAACTGTAAGCGCACTGGTAAGTTCCCAAATGACACACCGCTGACTGAAATGACAATTAAACCCAAACGCAGCTACAGTTGGAGAATTATAAATGTTACAACTATCTATTCCATATAAATTTATAGCGAGCACTGGTAAAACTGCTCCCAGGTTTTCCAGCATGACAAGACTTGAAAAAACCCAGAGCAGCAAAGGAGATGGCCCAGCCACACAGAGTGCACAGACCTTGGCAAGACAAGAGAAATAAGTGCTTTTATTTGTTTGGATGTTTTTCTTTTATTCAGCATGGCTAACATGACCAAACACCTTTTAGCACCTAGTGCAGCTGCAGTTTAACACCTCTAAGGTGGTATTAGCAGGTCGCAGGACACCCCAGGAGGTAGCTGCGTGGGCATGTGAGCGTGTGTGTGTGCCTCTCTGTGGAGAAAGTGCTGCAATAGGGCTCAGGGAGCAAAAGAAATCTCCACTCAAGAGGAAATTTATGGCCTTTATTTCACATCAGCTTAATCCTTTTGTCTCCACGCCATTCTGAGGGCTGAAGCTGGAGGCCTCAAGATGTACTTATGGTAANATCTCTGTGTCCCTCTGCTGAACCCGTTCCAACAGGTTCATGTCCTTTCTGTGTTGAGGACTCCAATTTCTACGTTGAGGACTCCAGAACATCCCCCCCACACCCAATTGTTCCCATGTGCTGCACCATCAGGTCACACCAAGGCTCAGGTGAGCTGAATCCGTGTTAAGCAAAACCCGACCACCAGGTAAGACCACTCCATATAGGCTCCAACCAGCAGCAGGCATTGGTCACCCTTTGCTCAGGGCCACTCAGTGGGCAGCCACAATAAAATTCCTGCAAAATATAGAGTCAACCTATAGGCAGGGGTTGGAGAAGTGGGAGGAGACCTGAGAAAAGCAACAGATGGGGGCTGCAGCTCCTCTCCCACTGCCCTACCCCTTGCCAAGGGGCACGTCTGTCCCATGACTGTGCATCTGTGCCTGCATCTGTCGCACGAGCCACGGTCCCTCCTCACCATGTGGCCCCAGACCTGCGCCTCACGTGTTCCTCATGTTGCCCCAGACTGGAAAAGTCTGCTCCCCACTGTTTTTGAAATTCAATTTATCACCATTACAGGGACTCTCCGCTGTGAAAGAAATCAGGGCCGGGGCAGTGTTTGTGCCTTGCGGGGACTGAGAGCTGAGCTGTCAGCCCTCATGCCCCATAAATCACCCTCAGGCGTAGAGGGGGTGTTGCTGGTTTTCTCGTTTGAGGGCAGACAGCCGGTGGGATCTGTGCTGCGTGGAGGCACAGCAGCGCAGGAGCACCACTACACTGCCGAGCAATGGAGCAAAACTGCAAATCCTGGCTCCTCTGTTACCTCTGAAATGACGTATTAAATGAGCCACAGACACTTCTGCTGTCCCCAAGTGGTGTGGCATAGCTTGGTTTTATCACAATTGTAAAATGATTCGGGTTAGAACGGACCTTAAAGATCATCCAGTTCTAACCCCTCTGCCATGGGCAGGGACACCTCCCACTAGACCAGGTTGCTCCAAGCTCCCATCCAGTCTGGCCTTAAACACCTCCAGGGGTGGGGCAGCCACAACTTTTCTAGGCAAACTGTTCCAGTGCCCCACCACCCTTACGGTAAATAATTTCTTCCTGAGATCTAATCTAAATCTCCCCTCTTCCAATTTAAAACTGCTCTCCCTTGTCCTATTACTCCAGTCCTGATAAACAGTTCCTCCTCATCTCTCCTGTAGGCCCCCTCTAGGTACTTCAAGGGGCTGTAAGGTCTCCTCAGAGCCTTCTCTTCTCCAACTCTCTCAGCCTGTCTTCACAGGAGAGGTGCTCCACCCCTCTGATCATCTTCTCGGCCTCCTCTGGACGCATTCCAACAGGTCCATGTCCTTCCAGCGCTGAGGAATCCAGTACCCTTGGTGAGGCCTCACCAGACTGGACAGATATATGTTTATATATGCTCTTGCCACCAAACCTGGGTAACTGCCTCAACTCTGCTTACCCAGGATGGTTCTTGGTAGATGGTAACCCTTGAAGAAGGCCTGGGATTAATCTTGAGAAGTGATAAATTGACTCAGGCTGAAACCACACTGACAAATGTGCTGGAAATAAAAAATTGTGGTCACACAAGGGCCAGAGATGGTATTTAGTATCCTATCATAGATATAACCTGCAAACTGCCTGCAGCAGCACACGGCATCCTGGCTCCAGCAACAGAGATGGAGGAGACACAGCAGCCAGGGGCAGTGCCAAGAAACATACTCCAGACTTCCAGCTCTCTCGTATGGCCGACAGCCCAGAAGATGCTGCAGACCCTCTCTGGAAGCTGGCTGAGGAGTCAGTAAAGCACAGATGAAACTTTGACAGTCTGCCACCTCCCTTCATTATGCGGAAAATGCTCCTGCAGGCTGCTGACAGGTCTGGTGATACACAGCAAGAACTCTCTGTCGAGCAAGCAGCTCAACTCCTGTGTCAGCAACCTGGCTGGGATGCTCTGAAGACCTCCTCTGCAGCTACAGAAGGGGATCCATGGGGGAAATTCCACTGGCACTGGGATAAGAGATGATGGAAGACTACACCCAGGAGCTGCTGCATGAAACAACACGGGCACACTGGTATCCTGGTTGAACCCTGCTTTTAGCAATGTAAATCCTAGAATCATAGAATGGTTTGCGTTGGAAGGGACCTTCAAGATCAGCCAGTTCCAACCCCCCTGCCATGAGCAGGGACATCTCCCACCAGAGCAGGTTGCTCCAAGCCCCATCCAGCCTGGCCTTGAACCCCTCCGGGGATGGGGCAGCCACAGCCTCTCTGGGCAACTTGTTCCAGTGCCTCACCACCCTCACAGCAAAGAATTTTTTCCTGAGATCTAACCTAAGTCTCCTCACTTTCATGTACCATTGTCCACCTTTTCCATCAGAAGGGGTCCACCTCCTTTTCCTAACACCTCCTTTTGACTTGTAAATCACCTCCATGTTCCATCCACCCATGTCTGTCCACAGCAGCGGTTTCTGCACCCGTGGCTTTGCTGTTTTGACTGCATTCCTCACAATTTTGGTTTCCATATGTCAGGCCACTGCTTAAAACGTCTGCAAGCATTTAAGAGAGAAGTGTGCAATGCTTGGCTTTCAGATCTGAAAGTGGCACTGATCATAAACGCGGGGCTGTCAACGTGATGTGGGCAACATCTGCTAATCCAGCCCTTCACCCAGCCGTTCTTCCAACTGCATAATAAAGCATGTTGAAGGACAAACAGGATTTTTTATATATATTTAATATACATTTTTTAGCCCGTCTGAATGCACCAATACTTTGATCCCAGCTGCTGGGTCATATTAAAAGAAATCCAGAAAGGGGCTGACGTAAAGGTCAAGCTTTACTTCTAACTACTCACAGAACATACGGCATATGGTAAAGAAAGAGCAAACATGTATATGCTGGAGGTTTCTGTTTGCATTTTTGCAAAATTTTAGGAATACGAAGGGCATTAAATGGTGTTTGTTACTGTTATGTCCTCCAGCCATACAATCGTGTTGATTGAGGTTTTTTTAGTTTACCCACAGGCCTTTGCAACAAGCTCAGGCAACCAACTGTTGCCGAGCGAACTTTTGAACCTCCGCGCAAGCAAAATGTGTTAAATTGCTAGAAGAAGGGGAAAACAAATGTATGATGTTTTGTGACATCCACAATCTGGGAAGCTTCACTTCTTTGGACTACCCAAGGAGAAGAAAGGAATTACTGAGACGTTTTCTGTTTTAAACAATTACGAGCCCAGTAATAGATCAAGGCATTCAGGCTAACCAAAAGCCTGCAATAACCAGTTGTTTAAGAAAGCTATAAAATGCAGTCAATTTAATATGACCAACTACAGAAAGGATGCTAGGGCCTCCCTTGCATGGAAAGGGGCTGGTCACAAGGGCGGGTAGAGAAAAAAAATGGCATAAAGCTAGAAATGCCCCCAACCTCCCAACCTGTTGGTATTACCCTGCACCACTAAGTGAAGCCCAGATAAGCTTTTGTGCACCGCTTTCGATAGACTTGAATAACTCCATCATTTCCCTATTTCAGGGAGCAGAGGAAAAAAATCTCTGAGGCTAAGAAGAAAAGCCCCACAGAACATGATCTGGGGGTGGAAGGGAAGACGGGAAGCTTCCTACTTCCCCATGTGGTCTCTCCAGCCTCCCAGCTCCACATTCCCACTTCTCAAGCGAGCCCAACCCCTCTGATTTTCCAGCAGCTGTTCCCCGTCTGCCCAGGTCCCACATGGCACCAGCCCCCAGCATCCCACCAGCTCCCTCCGGTATGGCTGTGCCCACCACTCCAGTTTGCTGTGTTGCTGCTGGGGTCCTGCTTGCCCCAAGAGGGCCAGGGAAGGAGAAGCTTTAACACTTGACTTCTAATCGATTTATTCTATCATCTTTCTCCNCCATCCCTAGAAGTGTTCATGGTAAGGTTGTCCTCTGGACGCATTCACCTGGTGTGATGGGAAGTGTCCCTGCCCATGGCAGGGGGGGGTTGGAACTCGATGATCTTAAAGGTTCCTTCCAATTCTGACCATTCTATGATTCTATGATCTTGATGCCCTCCAAGACCAATTTTGGAAGAAAAAGATTTGCCTCTCGTTCACCCATCTGGACCGAGAAGGGGAGCAAGCACCGCACCCTTCAAACCATCCGCATACCTCCCATCCAACTCATAAAATACATGTTTGATCCTGCAAGGTGCTGCTGGCTTTCATCTCTCTCCCTGAATTCAATGCAGGTTTCCTGGTTCATGAGAAGAGGGGGTCCCAGATGGGAAAACAATTTGACAGATGCTTGCGAAGGATTAAGAGTTTCCAGTCGCTCAGAGTGATGCCTGCACTGACGGGGGACATGATCAGAGGGAGAAACAGTATTCAAACCGAAACAGAAAGAAGTACCTCCAGTAAGTGGATTATATGAGCGTTATCATCCAACACGAGCCTCCCTCTGCCATCTCTCCTGGCGGGGATGGTAGGCAATATTATAATAATCTGTGCACCTGGTGCAGCAGCAGCTCTGCAACGAGATTAATGAACCTGCTGACTGGCAAGGAAAACGTTGGGGAACAATTTGCCCTGCTGCTTCTTTTAGTTCCCCCTGCAATGGGGGTGGTGGTGGGGGAAGAATAGGTCTTAATCCAAGAGGAATTTATGGCTGTGCATCGGTATTTCCCGTGCAAAGAAGGCAAAGCTGCTCAGAAGCACTTAATTCCAGTATTTAACCCCCCTCGTTTGATGGAGTGTGATGAGGAGTGTGTCTGTGCACATGTATGTACGTGAAGGCCATG
Source organism: Thinocorus orbignyianus (assembly GCA_013400375.1). Lineage (NCBI taxonomy): Eukaryota > Metazoa > Chordata > Aves > Ciconiiformes > Thinocoridae > Thinocorus > Thinocorus orbignyianus. The sequence continues at coordinate 383,106 of VXBW01001239.1, read as the reverse complement.
GTCGTTCCCAGGCTCAAACGTCCTGGTTGTCAGCCAAGCAAAACGTCTCTTGTCGAGCTTAATTTCAGTCGAGGTTAATCCACACCACTTGTTTCCTGTGCTTTTCTTACTGAAATGAGAGATTTGTGAAGGGAAATGGGTCAGGTAAAACAAAACAATGTCTTTGACCTGAAATAAAACATCTTTTTTTCCCCTCCTTGCATTGGTCTTTTATTGTTATCATCAAAACCAATATTATTCATTACAACCAACATCATAGTTGGTTGCTTTATTTCAGTGGATTTTAAAGATAAGCTGGTTTTTAAGAGGAATAGTTAAGAAGTTTCATTCCAAAACCCTAAAACCAAGAAGTTTTCCAAATTCCTACCCATGTTCTAGCTTGCAGGTTGCTTTTATTGAAAAAAATAAAATAAAATTTCCCTGATTTTGGTATAAGTTTTTCAGTTAGGATGGCCTTGCCTTTTTTGGTGACTAAAAAGTGGGCTTCAGAAATGGACTAAAAGTGGACCTGTTGGAGTGGGGCCAGAGTAGGCCACAAAGATGATCCATGGGCTGGAGTCCCTCTGCTGTAAGGACAGGCTGAGAGAGTTTTGGGTGTTCAGCCTGGAGAAGAGAAGGCTCTGGGGAAACGTTAGAGCCCCTTCCAGTCCCTAAGAGGGCTCCAAGAAAGCTGGGGAGGGACTCTTGATCCGGGAGTGAAGTGATAGGACAAGGGGTAGCAGTTTTAAACTGAAAGATGGGAGACTTTGATCAGATATCAGGAAGAAATTCTTTCCTGCAAGGATGGTGAGACACTGGCCCAGGCTGACCGGAGAAGCTGTAGCTACCCCGTCCCTGTTCAAGGCCAGGTTGGATGGGGCTTTGAGGAACCTGATCTGGTGGGAGGTGTCCCTGCCCATGGCAGAGGGGTTGGAACTGAATGATCTTTAAGGTCCCTTCCAACTCTAAACATTCCATGTTTCTGTGATAAAATAACGAGCCAAAAAAACTTGCAACAGTGCTTCCACACTCCATGAAATGAAGTGGGATGTCCTGCTTTACTCCACAGGGGTTGTGCAGAGCCCAACCTTTCCCGGATGAGTCGGATTTACAGTTCATAGCTGCCTATCTGATCTCTACACGTGCTCGGGAGGTGCTCAGAGTTTCTGGGTGGATGGCTGCCAGACCAAAGATGCCCTGCAGTGGTTCTGCTCACTTCCAAAGGAGAAAAAAAAACATGACAGATTTATATGGAGAGAAAATAATAATAAAAAAAAAAAAAAAAAAAAGCCACATAATAAAACCCCAAACCTCAAATACCACCTACAGAACGTTTCCAGGTAGGAAAAAGAATGTATATGCCCAGAAACCCAGATGCATCATAGACCTAACCTGAAGGCATCTCTCTTAATTCACGACAGCAGATTCATGTGTGCAGCAATTGTGACAGCTCATGCTGTTACCCACCGGCTGGCACACGGTGAGAGGAGGGCTGGCGTTTGGGAAGGTGGCACTCTTTGCACTGAGCCATCACCACCTGGGCTGTTGGAAATACTTTTTTTTGGATCTGTTGTGCTTACTCATGTAGTATCTGAGCCCTGACCGGGTAAATCACTCAGACACAAAGAGCAAGGTCTCCAGTAGATGTTCTCCTTCCTGAGTTTTGTTTTGGGCGTTACTATCTGGTTGGGGTGGGGGGAGCTCTGAAGGGCAAATCAGGTTTAGTTTGGAGAATGAATGACACCAGGACACTGCTACGTAACCAAAAGCATCTTGAGCAGATGCAAGGGAAGCTAATCAAGCACCACTTCGTAAGCGTTATCATCAGCCTCATAATTATTATTATTCGATTTCCCAGGCAGCAGAGACAACAGAGCTCCTCCTTCACATGAGGTGTCATACAAAGGTGAACCCAAAATCACAGTCACTGTTCAAAACCACTTATAGCTCTGGTAGTCTGCTTCATGCCACATAGTGTCACCACCACCTCCCACACACCACCCCAGACGTGGCCATGCTGCCATCTCGAGCCAGCACATCCCAGTCTAGAGCATGCGGGCTAATGGCTCGCAGCAGGAAAATGCCTGGGAATCCTTTCAAATAGTGGGACGACATCAAGGCAAGGTGTTAATATAAGTGTCACCTACTCCTTCGCCCACAGGCCCGTGTGCCATGGTGGTGAAGCTGGTTGTGATGTCAAAAGCAGATGGCTATGTCGTCAGGGGGGAGGTAAGCTGCAGAGCAGATGGGCACTTCAGATACAAAGATCCCTTTCATGCAAATTGCCCCCGATGATAATTAAAAAAAAAAAAATACAGAGGGAGAGAGAACTGGAGAAAACATCTGATGTGTGAGCAGTAGGGTCTCTAAATAGAATATTTCCCCATTTTCCCATGAAGCATCAGGAGGTTCTTAAGCTCCAAAGTATTCATTTAACTCCTTGAGGCTCTGGTCTTACATTTCCTTTGCACCATGCTGCCCTAATATACAACACAGTGAAAATTGATGTCTCTCCGAGTTTATTTCTAGAAAGCCGATCGTTTTGCACCTGTTTACACACAAAACTTAATATAGCACAGATTTATTTCTTGCAAAGTAACTTCCATCCCAAGTGCCTCCAGTGGATTTACAGCCAACACACACACAATGCTAGAAATCAGCTACCTTTCAGATAGGTATATTATGATTTGAAATAGCAAAATCAGACTGGTTTCTTCTTGTTGGAGCACTGTACAGAGAAAGTTAGGCAGGAAAGTTCAATGGATACAGGGATAATTCCTCTTGCTTACCAAGTTCACATGCAGTTTATAGCAGTGTTAGGTAAAGGGAGAACTGAGCACATAAATCATAGAATCATTGAATGGTTAAAGATCATCCAGTTCCAACTCCCCTGCTGTAGTCAGGGACACCTCCCATTAGACCATTACTCGTTGTCCTATCACTAGACTTCCTGACCAAGAATCCCTCTCCAGCTCTCCGGAAGCTCCCTTCAGATACTGGAAGGCTGCTAGAAGGTCTCCCCTGAGCCTTCTCTTCTCCAGGCTGAACAACTCTCTCAGCCTGTCTTCATAGCAGAGGTGCCCCACATGAGAATATCAAGATATACGAGAATATTGAGATTGCTATAAATTAGAAATTTTAGAAAAATCACTTGATCCGCTGAAGAAATGCACCTAATTCTGGGGTGAGACATGACAGCGACTGACAGTTTATTCAGCATCTGAAATTCTCACAGGTGTTGCCAGGGTGCCTAAATGAGCAGCAAACATGGGGAAAGTAAGTATGCAAACAAAGCTACGTCTTGATATCAAATCTACTACAACCACAGAAACACCAGCAAAGATGTGCCTGGGTCGAGAAGAACAGGTGTATTTAAACATCCATCAAGTAAATAACATGTGTTAAACACATTCCCACATGCCCAGGGAAGGGAATATCTAAATAATGGATGTGAGATCCCTTTCTCCACAACTCGAGCAGGTCCCAAAGGCTTGGTCCTTTTCCAGCCTGAGGATGCAAACTGGCAAGGCTCAGGAGAGGGCATTTTTAGGGATCGCAGGGGCACACACACGAAGGTGATAAAACAGGGGAGCTGCCATTTGATAAGTACTGGAGCATGGCCCACCTTATAGGGTTCGGGCAGCGTTTCTCTCTCGGGGTGGTGGGAATTGAAAAGCAGGGATGGGACAGCCTCCCCCTCTCCAAAGAACCCGACTGGGCAATAAATCATCCCAGGAATGATAAATATCAACATTTACTCCAGCCCTCACTGGCACAGTTGCTGGGAAAACTGAGGCGATTTGCTTTCCCAGCCCTGCCACCTCTGATACTTTGGGCTTCTTCATCCAGGAGCATTCCCATCCCTCGCCCCCTTGTTCTCCCTCTCTGCTGCCTGCGATGTGCAGGCAGGGATGCTGCCATCCACCTCCTGCCCAGGGCATCATGTCATCTGCTGTGCTAAACTGGCTTCCCCCAGAGACCTGGAAACTACCATCTGAATGGGGTCTGGAGATAATGAACCCTCGGCAATGAGTAAATAAATAGCGTCCTGCCCATAATGCCCAGCTGCACCCAGGACCCTGGTGACAGCTCACTGACAAGGGCAACAATGTTTTTTGATCTTTTGCCTGCAAGGTATGGTACCTTCCGGCTCAAAACAGTGGGGAGCTGAGGCCACAAGCGCCAGGGATTCAGAGATCCCTTTAATTCCTCTGGACATGAAATTGTTGCCCACGTGGCAGCCTGCATGCCCGCTCCTGCCAGCACCAAGGAGGATGAAAGAACAGGAGGCTGGGAAGACATAGGAAGTGAGATATAGACAAAAATATGTCCACCGGGTGATGCAGAGATTTTTGGAGGCTTTGCTGGCTGAATGAATCTCTTGAGCTGCTGAGTGCAGGAGTAAGACCAGCCCTGGGTAAATCCCCCTTGGCAAAGTGCCTGGACAATACCAAATGTTACTGGCCCGAATCACCTCTCATTTCCTTCCCTGCTGATTCTTTCACTGCCTTTTCCCACTGCCATCTCTCTGCCAACACAGCCAAATCGATTGCACAGAAGGTTATGGCCAGCATTAGCGCAGGTGCATCCTACCCAGATGTTATCTATGACAGCTGGTCAAGGGGTTAATGTAAGTTCAGTAAAGCTTGTTGCCCCAGATGAATTAACACATGGGTGTCTAAGCACACACAGAGGTCGGCCAACTGATTTAGGGTATCGCGCCAGCCTCCTCATAGGGAAGGATGAAATCCCCTCCCAGACCCCGCTGAGCACTTGGTCTCTGCCACCACTGCTCATGCTTTGGGCTCGTGGTGACATGAACGGCCACACGATGAGAATGAAACCATCACCACTATATGGCTTCCAGTTTGTAGCAGGCTGATGACCAGTTGGCCTGGAGAAGGAACAGAGCGAGACCAAGGGTGTCAGCAAAAGATGCTGAAGATGCAACATTCATCCAGCTGGAGCAGGTCAAAGCAACGGGTCAACCCAGTTTGGGTGGACCTCCAGGCTACAGACCCTGTGGAGTCCTTGCACACTAGTCACCAGTCCAGGCAGAGGTCTCTGCTGCTGTCCCCCTCCATTGTAGCGAAGTAACTTTTCACAGTAGCAATCACACCTTCAAATATGAATATCCCTGAAGCCATCCCAAGGGCTGGCTATTCAAAAGAAAATAATAATAACAAAACCAACAACAATAATAATGACAGTGTCTAAATCTGGGAAGTTCAAATCACAGACACTAATGGATTGGTGGCTGTTTGGATGATAGATGTTGATGCAGGACATCATCTCTGCAGTGGCTGGACAAATAGTCTGGTTCATGGTTGAAAGTTCCTGAAAACTGAAGCACTTGGGGATATTTGGGTGCTGGTTTGAATCCATTATTAATATCTAAACCAACACAGACCTTTGGTTTAAACACAAGATGGCTCTGATAGAAGACCCCAAAAGACTGTACAAACTAGGAATTCTTTGCTTTTCTACACTCCACTTCTTTATCTGTTTGAGGTTTGACCACTCCTTCATCAAGAAATGATCCTAACATAGAAAAACAAAGTCACATTTTAATCTTGGGAGTGGGGGGAAACCCACAGTTGTTACTGGTTTGCTTTCACCCCACTGAGCTTTAGGCAGTGAGGTGTTGAGCTAGGAATTAAGTCGTTTTAGGCTTAATCTAGTCAACAGATAAAAAGACAGGCACCTTCACAGAGCAATTCACATATAAATTACCTTCTGGAAGTTGCAACCACAGAGTAATTGGCGCATTGCCTTAACTGGTTATTTTTAAAGCATTCCTAGCAGCTGGGCAAAGGTGAATAATTTCACCTTCATGGGACACAGCTGTACAGTCTCTTGTTCCTTCTAAAGTGAGAAACCATTCTTGGGCAGCTGTTTAATGCTGCTTTCATAGAATCATAGAATCATCCAGGCCAGAAAGGATCTCCAAAGGTCATCTAGTCTGACCTCCCCGCAGTTGCAGGGACACCCCCAACCCTGTTGCCCAGGGCCTCATCGAGCCTCACCTTGAATATCTCCAGGGAAGGGGCCTCAACCACCTCCCTGGGCAACCTGGTCCAGTGTTCCACCACCCTCACAGGAAAGAACTTGTCCCTAATATCCAATCTAAATCTGCTCTTCTCCAACTTAAAGCCATTGCTCCTCATCCTATCACTGCAGGCCTTGGTAAACAGACTCTTCCCAGCCTTCGTGTAGGCCCCCATTAGGTACTGGAAGGCTGCTCTTAGGTCTCCTCGGAGCCTCCTCTTCTCCAGGCTGAACAACCCCAGCTCCCTCAGCCTGTCCTCGTAGCAGAGGTGCTCCAATCCCCTGATCCATTTTTGTGGCCCTCCTCTGGACCGACTCCATCAGGTCCATGTCCTTCCTCACAGTACTTCTACACAGTACTCAAATGGGTCACGTTGTAAGTCGGCTCAGACTTACAGCCTTTTGAAAGTGCTCCCACCACGTTTTGCGTCAAATATTAACAACAGTGTCATATTTAAAACAAAAATCCATTGAAATGCCCCCTCAGCAGTCTCATGGAAAGGAGCACACCGAGAGCGTGTTAAGGCAGAGAGGTCAAAGCAATTCTTCTCACCATTCCAATAACCGATCCCTCCAAAATTAACCCGAGAAATGTGGAGCTGAAAATCACCTACCAATGATGACTTTTCCCCTTCTCTTCAAAGTTATTTAACAACACTGGTAGTGCCTGAGCTTTCTCTGAAACCATGCCCACCTCATATCCAGTGTAAACTACTGGATCATATTAACAAGAATTTATCTTCACTTATTTCAAGGATGCATCAGAGATGATTCCCACAAAGCAAACCTTACCTGCATGGCTGCAAAAAGAGTATAGAAATATAGGAATTTAGAAATTTGATCCAGTTGTTAATGGATGTTTAAGACGTGAGAATCTATATCTTGTGGATTTTGAACATAATAAGCTTTCTGCAAGCTTTTCATAAGAGATACCAACTGGAAGTAATTCAGGGAAGTAATTCAGAAATTGCTTGGAACAACAAAAGAGCTTAAAACAGATTTACTGGTGGCTGACAAGCTGCATGACACTCTGGTGCAGCCCCCCATTTCTCCGGGAGAACTCCTGATGTGCCTGCTGAGCTGCGTTACCCTCCACCACTGAGATGCTTCCAAAGAGGCAAAATAACTGTATTTGCAATGGAGAAAACTAGCCCAGCTGAATCATCAAACCCAACTATCACCTTCAGAACTAAGAACCTGGTTTATTTATTAACACAGGGTCTCGTGTCTCTAGGCTGCAGCCATTGAAAGGCGACATTCACACAGTGAAGATGGTCTCAAAGTCCAGCTGGGGAAGCCAACAACACTCCTACAGGGCCAAACACACCGTAAGATAATTTATTTCCATCATCTATCATTGGGAAACACACGTATTATCCTTCAGGCTTGCTCTCCACATCAGTCAGCGCTCCTGCCGCCTGCGTGCGAGATTTAGCTACTTTTACGCCCTGTGAGGGGTATCTAATTCCAGTATCTGATTCCCTGGCAGCTTTGAAGTGCCACAGTGCACTGGCGACAGTAGTTTCGAGCAGGTGCGGCTTTGCTGTTGCTTTACAAGGATGCTTTTTTGGCCTCTTTGCCCTGTGACTTGCTGGTGCTTCAAATCTGAAGTGTTTGCAGGCTTCTTGCCAGCGTGTTGCTTTCAGACTGGATCCCAGTTTAACGTCCCTGGCTTTCCTGCCTCCTGCCAGCAAGTGTCATTTTTTTTTTCTTTTGAAAGTCTCTACAGCCGCAGGTGGAAGAGGGTATCGACTCAGAAAAGTATGCATGGGAAAAGGTAAGGGGCAGGGGAAAAAAAATAAGTAACAGAGACAGCTTCCAGTCTCAGCATCTACTTTTTGTGTGAGTTAGAGATCAGAGGAAATAAGCCCAACGGAGTGGGTTTCATTACCACAGGGGTAGAGGGTAAGGATGGGGAAGATGAGAGCTGGGAGAGCCCCTCCTTCACCTCCTGCAGGGCATCTCCTCCCCGGCCCCTCATCTGATCTGGAAAACCCTCCTGGTTTAGAGCAGAAGAAAAAGATTTTGTAATGACGGTGTGGAGGAGCAAAGGACCTGTATGAAGAGAAGGAAGGAAGGAAGGACAGAAAAAAACAACATAACAGCATCAAAGTGAAGAGCGAAGAATAAAAGCACTCCTTTGCTGATCCACAGCTGAGCTGGGCAAAGCTTATAGAAGATAAATAACGCTGACATTACAAAGCTATGGTTAATTCATTTTTCTACTTGTCACCACTTCGGATAATTGGCCTACACAACAAACGTGGGGGGAAGCAGGTTGGCTTTTTTGTCTTTTTTTTATTTTTTCTTCCCTTCCTGAGAGGTACAACTAGGATTAGACAGTGTGCTACACCGCTGATAAAAATAAAGAGAATGATCCAAACCCCTCCAACTTTAATCCGGAGGGGTCGCCGGTGAATAGAGCAAGCGCTGGAAGATGAAGTGAGACCTGGTTGTCTCCATGGAAACTAAACCAACATGAGAGCAAGGATTGACCTGGAGCCTTCACGCAAGTTTGGCTTTGTCCGAGGTGCACTATCATCTGTCTGCTCTCCTGATTTCAGGGAGATTTTCACAGCAGTCTGGAGTTTATTCAGAAATCTCCGGCTTCTGGACTCAAGTGATTGACTTGGAATACCAACTTTCCCTTGTTTGTGTAAAAGGAAGTCGTGGGTCCTCGGGTGGGTGAGGGAAAGCCTGAAAACATGACCTGATGTACTTCAAAATGAGGAGGGACAGTCTTGAACTAACCACGCATTTTATATACACTACCAAACATAGACAACTCTGACTTGGCGGTTTCAGAATATAAGGAGAAACCAAAACAAAGAAGAAAGGCTGGAAATCAGGCACAAACATAGAGAAGCAGTAAGGCAATCAAAAAAGTCCAAATTCATAACACTTTTTAGCTCTGATGATTTTTGATGCATGATTTGTGATTTCAGAATCCAGGGAGTTTCACAGTAGATGACCCCAGATAGCCACTGGTTTTCAGTGCTGCTTTATCATTCCATGAAGGGTTTATAGAGGCAACCACCACTTCGTAGAGCTTCTCTCCTATCAGCCAGAAAATTGTCTCTAAGTCATCAAAAAAAACCAACCCAACTTTCTCTCTGATCCTGAAAAAAAGCATCTTTTCTTCCAAAGAAATCATGTTCCACCAATGACCATTTGATAAGTACCTAATTCCTTTCATTTTATAAATGCCACAGGTCAGTTAAATACAAAGTCTACGGGGAACCCCATTTTTATCCAACAGAGGATTACACTTAAAATTTTGTTGGGGGGGTTAAAGGGGCACACTATACATATGAAGTTAAGAATTCGTTATGTGCCTAATTAAATCCAAATTCAAATGATATCCAACACAAAAAAAATACATGAGTATTTCTGCATTTAGGTTATGATTAAATATTCACAGCCCCAAATGGCAAAAGTGAGTGGTCTGGGCAGCATTTTCCAGGCTGCTTAAGTGGATCAGATCCCTACCAAGCCTCAGCCTTGGCCCCAGATCTGTCTTTCCAGGCAATATCTGATATAAAATGCTCTAGAAAGGGGAGAAGATGGAGGAGTGTTTGGTTTTAAAGGCGATTTCCAGAGGCCAATGAATAATACCTCAGGTACCCATAGGCCGTGGACTCCGCCTGGGAAACCTTTCCGACCAGCTTCCCTCAGCCTAGGAAAGGTTGCCCTGACTCTGTAGGAGAGCAAACAACAGAGGGAAGATGTTTTCCGTTTCAAAGGGAAGGATTGGCTTTAAATGAGAGTAGCAATGTGCAATGAGGGCTGTAGGAACACAAGTATTTTGGGGGACAACGCTCAGAGTGCAGCTAAACAAGGTGGATTCAACTTGAATAACCATTCCTGGAAAGCATGGCTATCCACAGGCAGAAAATGAGATGTTTCCTCCTGAGTTTAGCCTCCCTAAATGGGAAGACCGTGATCCTTTGCTGGTATAAATCAATGCATTGCCTTTAAGGTGGTTTTTCCTGATTTATAGCACCTGAAAATTTGGCTATATCAGGCAATGCCCTTTTAAATAGTGTGATCATGATGTTCACACTGCTCTGTGTTTCATGAGCAGCTTTTGCTGCTGGGCTGCATTCACCAGCCATGAGGGAAGACAGGTAAATGAGGGACGGAGAAGATAACCCAGCATCAGAACTGGGGAAAGCAGGGTAAACTGGAAGAGAAAGACCCCAAAACACGGCCTGATGTGTATCACCTACTCCTCAAGAAAGAGAACCACAAAACCCATACCTGGAACACAGCAGAGCAGGGAAAGCTCACACACACACATATATATGTGAGTTGTAGTGCTACACAAAGCTTTAACAATACGAGGAGGTGAGTGCACTTTCCTAAGACGTGATGCTCTCAGCACATCACTTTGGAAATGAAGCCATTTCCCCTTCTCTTCTCCCACACCTCTATCTTGCCTCTCTAAGCCAGAGCCACTTAAGAAACTTTAGAAACCTTTCAGGAAGTTTGGAAAGCAATTTACTGGGACTAGTATTCTTGTCCTCTATGAAACCAGATGACTGAGTCACCCTGGGCTTAAATGTGCAGAGCACAGAAGGAGCCATAAAAACCTTGAAAAGAATGCTGAACAGCTTCACTATGCATTAAAAAAAAAAAATAAATCACATTTTTATATGTAGTGTTTAAGTGCTTCCAGGATTAGAAATAAATATGCCACATCATAATGCAGACCCAGTCCCGTGGATTGGAGAACTTCCACTTCCCCACCTCCTCATGTCCCTGGATCTAAAGACATTTTTAGGCCCAAGAAAATTTGGAAACCTACCTGTCCTGAGCTATGGGAAAGATTAGCATAAGAACTGAAGCTTCAAACTTGGGGACAGGGAGGGGAAGTACTACCTTGGACAAATTCATTTCATGTACTTGGCTGTTAAGGATACACAAGAGTTTCACAAATCACGGAATGGTTTGAGTTGGAAGGGACCTTAAAGATCATTGGGTTCCATGAATTTAGGGGGACAGGTGTGTAAAAAAGGTAAGCTGATCATTCAATGAGCTGAACAGTGGAGTAACTAAATACCCTCATTGAGACCTAGCTTGGTGATACCTTCAACAGGGATGAGCATTTGGCTTGGGGCTGAAGAAGATGCCAACCACATGCCCTTCACCAGCTCATAGCCTTTCTTGCACGACCCCAGCCTTTTCTTCCCTTGCTGCCTGCCAGCCAGCTTCCCCCTTCCCCCTCCATCCCAAATGCCCAATTTCAGGCATCCATCCCCCACCTCTTCGCCTTCTGCCCCCCCCTTTCCCTCCCCAGTCCCTGAAGGATGGATGAGCTTTGCCAGAGCAATCTGGCCCTTGCTGGAGAAACTGCTCAAAGCCGGCAGCCGGAGCGAGCGTGGCAATCGATTGGACATGGGACATTAGGGATCCGCGAGGACGACCGGGGCGAGAAAGTGGCAGCTTTGTGAGGCTGAGCACACGTGAGGATTACGGCATTAACAAAGCTCCCTTAACCCGTCAGCCTGCCCCTAGGTAGAGAAGGGAGCGAGCTGGGGTAGGAAGCCAAGGGGATAAAGAAGGGGCAGCATGAAGTCGCCTTCTCCCCCTTCCAACACTTAACAAAAAAAAAATCAGCGCGAATAAGAAGTCCCGGAGACACAAACCGCCGCCTGGGACCGTAGAGCCGTGGCGTTGCTCCTCAAGGCTCTGGGCCAAATTTCCTACCAGCGTAAATCTGTTTGATGCCAAGAGAGTATCCCAAAGATGAATCGGACCTGGCGGGGAGGGTTTATTGCCTTTGATTCAGGCAAGAGAGCGGAGCTGTGCCAGCTGGGGTGTCAGACTGCACAACTGAAAAGACACCTAAGTCTATTAGGTACTCCAAAAAAACATGTGCTCTCTCCGATTTTAAGGTCAAGTCAGGCTTTTATTTTTTGAAGGCAGCTTTGAGGACCTCTGTTTACTATTGTTCTTAATCAAAAAATAACGGTAACAACTTGCAAGTACAAAGGGCCTTTTATGTTTCTGCTGAGGCTTTTATCTCAACGCATTTTAGTAAGTGCTATATCAAAATCACCCCACCCACCCCCGAAATTCAGTCATCTCTGGACTGCAGAGCAGCAGCTGTGTAACAGTGTGCCATAAAACTGAGCAGCAGCTCAGGACAGCTGGAGAAGGAGAGTAATCTACCCGTCTGAAGCTGACTTTCCCCCTTCAAATCAGGTTGCAGATGGACTGAGTAAATAGTTCAGCAGCAAGAAGTACGCTCAAGCATTTAGGAAAAATATTCCTGTGACTACAAGTTGAGTCCGTGCTCTTTTCCTGGGATTTGAGGGGATGCCCCTTCTCAGCTCATCATAAAGAGCCTTGGTTTCTACCCAGTATGATCCTTGCACATGGACGCAGGCAGCAGGACACCCTTCCTAGATGGCCATGGACTGTCTGCACAGCTCAGGTCTTGGAGAAGATCAGATCCCTGTTCAAATAAGCCCCTCCAAAGCATCCCTAGGCTGACCACTGCCTAAGTGTTACTGTCTTTATATCCTGACAGGAACTCATCAAGCCTGTCAGAGTTCAAGAAGCATCTGAATGACGTTTTTAGTCATATGGTTTAGTCTCAGGTAGTCCTGTGAGAAGCAGGGAGTTGGACTAAGAATTCGTATGATCCCTTCTAATTTGGGATATTCTGTGATCCTATGATTCAATGAAGTGTTAATGCTGGAGAAGTAGGAGACTGTGGTCTAGCAAGTCTAAAGGACTTAGGGATTGCATAGTTCATGGAATCGTAGAATGCTTAGAGTTAGAAGGGACCTTGAAGATCACCAAGTTCCAACGCCCTTGCCATGGGTAATTGAGAAACAGGGAAGAAGAAAGCACCTCTCCTATAAAGACAGGCTGAGAGAGCTGAGGCTGTTCAGCCTGGAGAAGAGAAGGCTCTGGGAGACCTTCTAGCAGCCTTCCAATATCTGAAAGGAGCTCCAGAAGAGCTGGAGAGGTACTCTTTGTCAGGCAGTGTAGTGATAAGAAAAGGGGTAATGGTTTTAAATTGGAAGAAGGGAGAAGATTTAGATTAGATGTTAGGAAAAAATTCTTTACTGTGAGGGTGGTGAGGGACTGGAACAGGTTGCCCAGAGAAGTTGTGGATGCCCCATCCCTGGAGGGGTTCAAGGCCAGGCTGGATGGGGCTTTGAGCAACCTGGTCTGGTGTGAGGTGTCCCTGTCCATGGCAGGCGGGTTGGATCTCAGTGATCTTTAAGGTCCCTTCCAAGTCTAACCATTCTATGATTCTATGAAAGTGCAGAGAAATCAAGTTTTAGGTGAGTGGAGAGATTACAAGGGCTGTATCTCTGAAACTGTCAGCAGAAGGCATCTTACAAAAAGCTGGCTTATGTCTGTGAGTGTAGAAGAAGGTCATATCCCGCACTGGGACTGAGTCACAGTCAAGGCGATGCTGTTGTCCAGAGTCATCAAGGCAGGTCAGCTAGAGAAAACCTAAAAGAGAAACCAGACCCTTTGCAGGCTGGTGTTGGCTACTTTGCATTACAGATTCCAGCCTGGAATGTCTTTAGAGAGGCTTCCCACAGCCAACAAATGAAGCAACTGGAAAAGAGGCAACCCCGCTGAGGTGAGCTGTCTCCTGTCCATGCTTTGGAGAAAACCTTTTCGTTCCTAAAAAGGGAGCAAGCATGTGGAGCCCCGTTAGAAAATAAAAAAAGGGGCCGATTCCCTCATATTAAGCCTGTTATTAGGCTCAGAATCAAATTAAACCACAGGGCTTTTCACTAGCAAAGTGCTATTTTAAGGCTTATTAGACTATATTAGGATTGGCATAAATTTCCACTGACATAATATAGGCCTTTAATTGGATTTAAGGGCGAGGAGGCTGCATTAAACTAAAATCAGTCCTCGCAGGGGGAAATTGGGTATTCTCCTCACAACTCCTCTGCTTTCCCTTGGCGTGAATCCCAAGCAGCCGAGCAGGCTGGGTAACCCATTCAAATCCAGATGCAATTGCTTATAGCCTCCTACATCAATCTGATAAGCAAGCTGGCTGCCAAAACACAGCACACTCACAACTTCTTGTTAGCCAAAGCCTTGCTGCCATGGCCAGAGCCCTGGTTCACTTGTAGCTCAGACAAAAAAAATAGCATTTTCTTGGACACAGGCAGCCTGCTAGACTTCATAAGAAGTATTTGGCCGTGAAAGGTTACAATAACAAAATCTCAAAGCCAAGACCTTGACTTAACCTCCAAAGAGCTGAGAGCATCAGAGCCACAAGCAATAATGAAAACATAACCCCGTTGGTCCTCCCATGCTGGAAACGTGAGTCAGGAGGCACTCCTATGACCTGACTTTTTTTCACACGTCCCCTGATTAGACACGGGAGGCTCTCAGGAGCTTGGAGGTCAGGGGCTCTCCCAGCTTTCTCCGTGACACAACCATGTGCAACCCCTCCTTTTCCCAAGAAGCTGAGACCAACCCTGAGATGTGCCCAGACAGGTCTTGCACTTTGTGTCATGAGATGCTGTGAAACAGAGTAGGTTTTTTACGCTCATCACTCCCCAGGTCACTCTCCACTGAAGAATAGGAGCTATTACAGCAACAAGGAACTTTTCTTTTGTGTGTGTGTGTTTTTCTCCAATACTGCCCAACCCACATGAGATGCAGAAGCTTGGGAAGGAGAGAATAAAACCCACTTAAGCACAAAATGGGACATGCTGCACCGCAGGTCTGATAAAGGCAGAGACTGAGTGATCATTCATCCTGCACCTTAAAAGTTGTCCCTTTTTTGGCACCTAATGGGCCATGACTGGCTTCCACTAATAAGGCTCTACCAAAAAGTATCTGAGCTCTTCTGAAGCCCCAGAGACACCGAGATACCTTCCACCGTTCAAAAGAGTGCTTTGTACGTCTGTACTTGATGTTATGATCTTGTCCCCACCCTGCTACATATTAAAACAACTTTGTCATACAAATACAACACCCTTCTTACAACACCAAACACTTTGCATCTGATTATGTCAGGGATGGAGATCTCATAATCTAAATGCAGAAAGTGGAAAGCCGTTTAAGTCTCAGTTGAGCTGAGCTTATGGTGTTCCTAAAAAGATGCTTCAAGATCCATTCTTCCAAGGTCATAGAGCTCCTAGACAAGCTTCAGTCTTTTCTCTCCCAATACACAGCTTCTTAAGTTTTGGGGGACGATATCAAGCCTTCCCATCTGAATTTGCCCCATCCCATAGTAACAAATACATATCATCATCATCAGTGGAATATTAAGATAAGGAAGGAGTTTAGTGTTATTCTTCAAAGAAATTTCAAAGGACAATCCCACGTGGAGACAAACATTTTTGAAAAGTAGATTTTAGCAGAAATTTTGATATAGTACACAGTTCAGTAAACAGTTTGTTACATGGTTTTCACATGTGTGTGCATGTGTACATACATGGGGTGAGTGCATTATCTGAGTGTGTGTGTGGCGAGATCTGATATGTCAAGGCTCTGCAGCTGCATTCCATTAGCTCAGACACTGAGCTGCCCAAGATGGTGATACTTTTCACCCAACAAGACAAACTTTGTTCTTTCCCTGATAGTTTGGGGATTACTTCAAGATGCTTCTAAGAATCTCAGCCAGGCCAAAATGGGTTAATGGATTCAGGGTGGCAACATACCCCAGCAATTCTCCGTGGCTTCCAAGCAGCCACAAACCTTCTGCTCTGCTCCCACATCCCTTGCAAGTGACCTCAATGGGCATGGTGTATCCGTGCAGTCCTCTAGCACTCACTCAGCCCCATTTACAGAATCACAGAATGATGTGGGGTTGGAAGGGACCTCTGGAGATCATCTAGTCCAACCCTCCTGCCAGAGCACGTCCACCTAGAGCAGGTTGCACAGGAACGTGTCCAGGCAGGTTCTGAATATCTCCAGAGATGGAGACTCCACCACCTCTCGGGGTAATTTGAAGTAATGTCATTTAGGAATGACTTGGTGGCCAGCAAAAGCCACAGCAGAGTAGCTGGAACTGGAGAAATAACTTGGTTCTTCCTGAGATCTCAATCTTCATGCAAGGTTTCAACAATATCCACTAGAAAAGCTCAGATGACTTCATTGTGCATCCCCCAAAGGAGCATAGCAAGGGAAATAAAAACAAAGCTGGGAAACCCAAAGTGCTGCTGAGTGTGAGGAGTTGAAGGTGGCTTTGCTGGCTTTGAGTCAGAATTGTGAACTGAGACCTAAAGGTGTCTCTGAGTAGATCTCCCATATTCATCTACCTTTCCTGCAAACAACAAAACAGTCTTTGTAACGTAGATATCATGGAAATGAAGAACTTCCTTTGAAGAGTTGTTTCTCAGTGGTTGTAGGAATCTTTTTTCCTTCAATAAGGATTGGGAAAAGCTTGTTTGGGAGGTTTAGGAGCTTTGGGTGACAAGCGTGGCTCTGCAGATGAGCCACAGATGGACCATCAAATGATCCTGAAATGCTTTAGAGTAGTTTCTACAATAACTGCGCTCCTACATGGGCCATTGTGGAAGCACACCATCATGAAAGGGCTGCTCTGCCTCTGGTCTCAGCTCCAGGTGGTTCCATAGCCCTTCAGACCCAGTGAGAATCAAAATGGGAAAAGGGAGCACTAAACTTGACGCAAGAAGGAGCTGGGTCCTTGGGCATTCCTATTTTAAACACTCCACATGATTCTGCACTTTCTGGCTCCAGATGGGACCCAAATACCGACAAATCAGGGAAAATGCTGTCCTCATGATATTTCTGAAGTAGCCGAAGTCAGGGAAATTCTAGACAGAAGATGGATTTTCCAGCTGTAGAAAAACTAGGTCAAACATCTGAACTTTTTGGATTCTTAGCTGCACTAAACTTCCTCCAGTGCTCTGTTTGTCGCATAGGGCTAGTAATTGCCACCTGTGCCAGGACTGGTCCAATCCTGCCAGAAAGCTAAACCAAGAGAGGGAAAATTATGTTTCCAGTCCTGCTGTGCTAACAGACAGCTTTAGAGACACCTTAAAAATGTGTTTCTCTCCTTCCCTTTCCTTGGCTATGACTGCAAGATCCTTCTGAAGACGATTCTGCAGCGGCTGACTTCTGCCTTAGCAAGAAAACACAGGCTGGATAGGAAGAAGCATTTCTGTTAGTCTGTGGGCAGGTCTCTCCTGGGACAGAGAAGAAGTCCCGTTGCTTGAGGCATTTAGAGTTAGACTGGCCAAAGCTCCCGGGAGTCTCTATGGGGAGACAATCTCGCCCCCATCCCTGGAGAACGGAGCAGACCTAATAAGCCTTCTCTGTGTCTGATTTCTCTGATCCTCTGATTAAAGTATGTTCATATCATTTGCATTTGAATTTGCTTTTATCCACCCCCCCGATGCCAAGACGTGTAGGCAGGCAATTCAGGAGATGATGTGTTTATGTAACTGTAAACTAGGTTTATAGCAGTTTAATTAGTAATATTAATAACGTCACCTAAGCTTAATGATACCAATTATAACACAGTAAATATTTCTTATTGGATTACAAGTAACAATATTGAAAGATGAACTTTCATGCTTGGTCAAACTTTCTAAACATATTATTTAAAAAGAGAGATAAGGCAGTTTGCTTTTCAGATGTGGATAGCTCTTTTTATCTCAAAAAGGGATAATTATTACATATAAATATTTGCAGATGGGAAACACCGTCCCATTTGACGTATCAGCACCTCTCCTCTCCCCGCTTTTGCATTGAGATGTTAGAATGGGTTGCCCAACTGCATCAAGTGAAAAACCACCTTTTTTGACAACCAATACAGGTGATTACAAGCTGCTGTGATGCCCAGAAGAATATGAAGGGTCAAAGACCTACAAGAGAGAAAAGGCAAGGTTGCACTGATGTGCTGCATTTTTTGAGGAACTACAGATGCAGAGGAGACAGAGTTAGGAAAGATCCTTTCAGTCGTCTGGGATGGGTCTTTCATAAGACTTCCACTTTGGTCCCCAGGCATCTTTTGAAGGGGGCAGATGGAAATAGTTAAGACAACTGAGAGCTATCTACAATCCTACTACTAAGGCAGTGACCATTCCCTCTACCATCTAGGATTATCCCTGGCAATGTCTGGCCACTCAGGCGAGGTCCTGATCAGTATTTTCTGAGCCTGATAAGTTCATCATACTTCTCATTCCTATGCCTAGTTGAGCAATACAATCTGGATCTCTTTCATTTGGGTACTGGATCCTTATTCTACAAAATTATATCATAGAATCATAGAATGGTTAGAGTTCAAAGGGACCTTAAAGATCATCTTTAAGGTGATCCAACCTCCCTGCCATGGGCAGGGACACCTCCCACTAAACCAGGTTGCTCAAAGCCCTGTCCAGCCTGGCCTTGAACACCTCCAGGGATGTGACCTGCTGCACAGCTTCTCTGGCCTGCCTGTTCCAGCTTCTCACCACCTTCCCAGTAAAGCAGATTTGCTGCATCCTGGCTATGCTTCCTCCATCCTAAACTTGGATTTACTAGTACTGCCTATGAAAGCGTAAGACAGCTTCAGTTTCCAGCACAGAAGAACTCCTCAGACTTGCTCCACAAGCAATTCAGAATATCATCTTCTTCCTGCCACTTTGATCCCTTTCCCATCACTTCTCTTCTCCAGAAGCTTTCACATCCACTCTTCTTGCCTCAATCAACACTTCACATGGTACCCAGTTAAACAACAGGAGCAGACCTCACTTCTACTTGTCTTATGGAAACCATGAGTACTTCAACAATAGTTCAATGGAACTGTCCCCCAGGAAGAGCGAGGAGGGAAGATGAGTCCCGTGTGATGTCTGTGCCAATGCAGTTATTACAGCACTGGCAAACCAACAGCTCATGGGTCTAGTTGGAAACCATGTCTTCAGGTCACTGTTGAGATATTGTACATTCACCCTCAGGAAGTACCATTGATCACAGAGAAAGCTGAAGTTACTGCTGTGCAAAAGATGAGTTTTTAGAGGTCTGAAATATGAGGATGGGAATCCCAGCCTTAATGTCACCACTCTGACAGCCAGCAGGTCCCGCAAAGAAACCAAGGAATGAGAAGACCTCCCAGGTCTGACTTCTCATGACAACGCCTCCACTATATACCTGACATTTTTCTCTTTCTGATTACTGGATCTTTGATCTCGCCTGCCCAAAGACATCCAAAGAGCGAAGAACAAGAGGAGTAAAAATGTCTGTGGAGGAGGAGGAAGGGGTAAGAGAAGAGAGAGAGGGAATACAGCTCTACCCACAGATTCACCACACAATTTACAAGAAGGGGCAACTCATCATAAATAACCCAAAGCTCCTGGGAACAGTGACCTAATCAAGATGTATAATTGCATGCCTTATCTAAATGAAAGCATCATTTCAGAAATGATAATATGCATCACCGTGGATTCAATTGCTATAGAGTTCAGCACTGAAGGGTAATTATAATGTTTAACAAATATATTCCCTTTGGGGGCCTGCAGTTAAAGATATCATGTCCCGGTTTCCCCTCATGATGCACATCTACTACCAAATTATGAGGGTTTCCTCAATTATGCAAGTTCTCATTGATTTTCCAAAAAATGGTTTTCCCTTGTCATGGCCAGGCTAGTTTTTAGGAAGGCAAGAGGCAGAGATTACAGAAGAAAAAAAAAATAAATAAATAAAGGAGGTCCTAAAATAGAAGAAGAAATCATCCCCACCTCCTCATTTCCTTGGCATCATCTTGCACAGCAAGTCCTGACAAACTTGGGTTAAAGACTGTGACCAGGCTCCTACCATCCCGCGAGGAAGGATTTTCTCCCCTTTAACAGACCCTGCCGCCTGGATATTTGATATGATTCTTCAAAATCCTTTCCGTTGATTTCCTCCTCTTCCTTAGACTCATATTCATCTGAATAATGCCTGTCCCTTATAGGAGAAAACATGCGTCAGATGGCTCCAGGTTGCCACCATGTATAATTGATGTGCTACACTCAGCATGAGGGAAGGTCTAACAAAACCAGGTATGTATCCTATATTTATGCAGAAAAGAGACAGGGGGGAACCACCATAAAATAAGTACAAAACAGCTTCCAAAAAGGAGGTACTAACCGAACCAGTAGCTTTTAGCCTGGAGAAGAGACAACTAGTGAGGTTTCTATAAAATCACAGATTGGAGAAGGAGGAGGGCAAACGGCTGTTCCCTTCCCAGCACATGGGAGTGAGAAATCCAGCAGCGGCATCAGCAGGCAGCAGGCTGAAGACAAAAGAAGGGAAGTACTTTTTCATGCAGCATATAATTAAATTAAGAGAACTGGTCAGGGCAGGATGTCAGGCAGGCCAAAAAATATGAATGAAATGATTAAAAAAATATTAAAAATCGGATGACTCAAAGGAGGATAGGTCCAATAAGGGCTATTAAACATTATTCAGGATGCAACCTTCACCTTGGGAAGTCCCTACACCGCTATCTGCTGGAAAATCAGAGACTATCGAAGACAAAGATTACTCAGCAGATGCTGTTTTCCATGGGCATCTCCAGCTTCAGCCAGCAGACTGCTCCAGGGACCATAGTAAGTGGTGAAGTTTATGCACATCAGTTGCTTGACAGCAACGTGGTTTGGCTTCTTCAGAACAAGGTGCTAAGAAAGGTGCAGAGCAATTTCACAAGGCTCCTGGGGAGAGCACACTGAGCCTGCTGCCCAAATTTCCTCTGGTTCTCACTCAGAGGCATAAGCAAGGTTGATTGCTCCATGGAGATGTCTTAGAAAATACCCTATGAACAGACTGTTCCATTGAGCTCAGGAAAGCAACCCCAACAAGTGTGGACTATTGAAGAAGTGTCCTAGTTATGCCATGCTGGGAGTGGGTTTCTCACAGCATGGATGAGACCAAGCCACCACTACTGTAGAGAGTGATGAGCTCATGGAAATATATTTTTATTCATTTGTTTTGTACCTTTTTTTTTTCTTTTTTCTTTCCATGCATGATGGATGAATTCAGCAGGAAAGACAATCTAGTTTAGAGACAGATCTGTCAGCTGCAAAATAGCTGATCCCACTTTGGGTTATTAGCTGGGAAAACAAAATTGAGCCAGCACTGTACTTTGAGAATCTTTTTTAAACCACATTAATAAAAATAAATAAATAAATAAATAAAAAATAGAGAAAGAGAGACAGAAGAACAGAGACAAAAAGAGTGAGAGGGAAATTTGGTTAGATGAATAATTTTTTTGTCGCCTCCAACACCCTGATTAAAGCTGTGGTGCCTAAATCAAAGATACCAACAGCAACCTTAAAAGAAGACTGAAAACAATTTTGTGTGCTGCCATTTTTCCCTCTGCCTGTGTTTCATTATATATAAAGTTTTACTTTGTCCTCCTTTGATCTTTGAAAGTAAAGAAGCAAGAAGGAGGTGGGGGCAGGGGGGAAAAGAAGCCACAAAAAAAAATTGACACCAATCTTGTTTGCTTCCTTCTCCTCGCCTGCATCGATAACTCAATTGGATCAGAAGTGAAGCGCCAGCAGAAATGAACTGAACACAGACACCAAATGAAAACCAAATGCTGGATTGCAAAAGCAATATTTCCAATGACACAAAATTAGCGGGCTGGCTTTCTTCCCTTCCCCCAGAGCATTGTAGCCAGGCTGTTGCGGCGATCAGCGCAAACTTTATCTGTTTTACGGAGAGTACAGGGATATTCTAAGCAGCCTGAAACTGCATTAGAATCATAGAATGGTTAGAGTTGGAAGGGACCTTAAAAATCACCCAGTTTCAACCCCTCTGCCCTGGGCAGGGACACCTCCCACTAGACCAGATTGCTCAAAGCCCCATCCAACCTGGCCTTGAACATCTCCAGGGATGGGGCATCCACAGCTTCTCTGGGCAACCTGTTCCAGGGTCTCACCATACTCAGAGTAAAGAATTTCTTCCTAATATCTCATCTAAATCTCCCCTCTTTCTGTTTAAAACCATTCCCCCTTGTCATTTCACTCCACTCCCTGATGAAGGGTCCCTCTCCATCTCTCCTGGAGCTCCCTTCAGATCCTGGAAGGCTGCTAGAAGGTCTCCCGAGAGCCTTCTCTTCTCCAGCCTTCCACGGTCTCAGCGCATCCTCACGACAGAGGGGCTCCAGACCTCAGATCATCTTTGTTGCCTCCACTGGACTTGTTCCAACAGGTCCACGCCCTTCCTGTGTTGAGGACTCCAGAGTTGGATGCAGTACCCCAGGTAGGGTCTCCCCAGAGTAGAGGGGCAGAGTCACCTCCTTCTGTGGGAGACCGAAGCAATTGATGCAGAATATAAAGCTTTGATCGCTGACTGCCTGGTGTGTATGGGAGACGTATGGATGCAAAAATCCACTTGCATTCCCAGCTTTGATAAGGGCTCCCTGCCCTGGCAGCAAGGTTGTGCTGGGACAACAGTCAGTGATGAGACACATGGGAAGATGAGGATGGTCCTTCATCCCAACCCCACCCTCCTGTACCTGCTGTCACTCCCCTCTCTCCTGCTTCCAGATCTCCCCTGCCAAGATATGTGGTAGCTATCCTGTGTCTCCCAGCCATCCAGCAATCTTAATTCTAGAGATATATGGCCCAGAAGTACATCCACGTCTTGTCTAAACTTTGAATTACAAACTGAAAGCTAAAATCCAAAGGGGAGGACCTTTTTATACATTCAAGTACCTGCCTATTTAGGGGGCTGTGTGAATACTCATTGCAGACTAATGCCTTCCTGCGTTTGGCTTGCTTATTTCAAGATCACAGAATTTTCATGGTTGGAAGGGACCTCTGAGATCATTGAGTCCAACCATACACACAAAAAACATCACACACCCCACCAAACGAACCCCACAAAACAAATCGCCCAACCCTACAATCTGGGCCACTAGAGCACACCCTCAAGTGCCACATCTACACGTTTCTGAAATACCCCAAGGGATGGGGACTCCACAACCTCCTTGGGCGGTCTGTTCCAGTGCCTGAACACCCTCTCAGTGAAGTAATTCTTCCTAATATCTAATCTAAACCTCCCTTGATACAACTTCAGACCATTTCCTCTGGTCCTGTCATTGCTCACTAGGGAGAAGAGGCCAATACCCACCTCTCTACAACCTCCTTTCAGGTAGCTGTAGAGGGCAATGAGGTCTCCCCTCAGTCTCCTCTTTTCCAAACTAAACATGTCCAGTTCCCTCAACCTCTCCTCTGATGAGAAACCATAATGGGAAAGCTAAACATCACGCTAGTAGAACAAGAGTCTGTGTTTACTCAAATATGCACATTTTCCATCAATGCACTTGCAGTCAAAGAGTGGACTAAGTGTGGTCCAGTGTAGACAACTATTCACAACCCCTCATCCCATCTGCCTAAGTATGTGCCCTCCTATGACACAACCCCTGCATGATCCACCAGCGCTCAGCAGCAGAACCACAAGCTTCTGACATGTTTGTCTTCATGCAATCCAAGGTCTGAAATAGCAGCCACCACTTGCATGCACAAGGCCAAGGGGTGCCCTTGGGTTTTTGCTCTGTTAGCGATTCAGCCCACGGATTATCCTACCCAAAACCTACCCCACAGTGCTCACAGCAGGCCCACAGCTTGCACATGGCAATCCTGTGTGTCACTTGGGCCGGGGTACATGTCAGGCTGGGAACTGGAAGGACTGGAGCTATTAAAATTTGGACTGCGATGCAGTGATTTTTTCCCTCCTAGACAGCACTGGGTTCACGCAACGCTTGGGCAATACGTCTGCGTGTGGGTTGGGAATTGTTTGTACGTGCGTATGTGGAGGGAGGGACGTCAGTGGGAGGAATTCATTAGCATTTTGGTTGTTACATATTTATGCTGCAAAAAAACGAGCACGTGGAACAAAGAGAAGACACATCGGGGGGCCCTGCTTTGCAAGAAAGCCCTCTGACATTTGCAACTGTTCAGTATGCTGGTGGCCCAAACCAGCTAAACTCCCATTGCTCAGGACATACCAAGCCAGTTTCATGAGAAACTTTTCACCTGCCTTTCCATGAGCCTTTCTGTCACTCATCACCCATACGCTGCTGCCACCTCAGGTGTTTTTCCCACTGCTTGAGGTACACTTTGGCCACGATTTGATTCTCCCATTTCTCATCCCTCCCCAAAGTGGGGACAGAAAATAAATGACTTGCTCCCTCCATGCAGCTCTTGTTGATGTACATAGGGATGGTCTGCTGTTTTATCCATGGACATCCCCAAGCAACCCAGGTTCTTCCACCCTGTCCTCAGGGGATCACATTCTGAAGAAGACCTAGCCAAGCTCCACAGGGAAAGGGATGGAAACAAGAGAATACACCAGAACGGAGCAGCCATCTCTAACACCAAGAGTTCATCACCTTCTACTTGTTTCTTCTTGCAAACAGAATAACAGCCCAGAAGAGTGATACAAGAAGAGTTGAGATTTCCTAAAAGCCTGGCAATATATTCTCCCCACATTTTCACTCCTGATCAGTGAGGAAATTCTTTAGAATGGAAAAGGAAATGGTCTGACAACCAAATAAAGGCTCATGGATCACGCAAAGGAGTCTCTACAGGAGCTCTAGCATAGGAAGAGGCAACTGTCTCATTAGTTTCAGTTCTATGTTTGTTTTTCTGACCACTGCTGCTCCTTTCAACTCTCATCTTCCCCTCAGGCGAAAATCAGTTGCACAGGCTGTATTAAGCTTTCCACTAAGCCTCCTCTTTGATTACAATTCCCAGCAAACCACCAGGGTGCAAGAAACATAATTAAATACCTTGCTTACTCTGTAAACAGGCCATCCCCAGAGAAGGCAAACCCGTGACTCCCCAGATGGGCTACCCAGAAAAAGTCTCCCCCAACTTCAAGGTGAGACTAGCAAAGAGTTGGATTTCTGTCCCTGATTCACTATCTCATGAGGTCACACAAAATACCAGAAGTGGAGTAACCCAGAGAAGGATAAAAGAACCTGTTTATGCGATAAGTGACTCGGACTGATAAGAAAGAAATAAGTGTGCAAGCCATATAGCCAACGCACGTTCCCTGCCCTGAATGCATTGCTTTGAACATAAGGCTCATCAAAGGCATTTAGTTTTCATACAAATTTCTTCAGAATGCCAGATCTAATATCTAATCTGTCCACAGCAAAGCCCTGGGAATGGTCTAAAGAAGCAGCCTAGACATAGCAGAGTAATGCTATGAAAATCTTCCTTGTTAGAAGCAACGGTATTTATTAGCAAATCTTCTTGCGGCTTTCACCTGCCTGGAATGCTATCTGGGAATGCCAGGGGTTTCCCTGCCTCTGTCTCCAGAGAGCTCCTTGCTAACATGCGGCTCTCAGGAGTATAATTAAAGCAACAGACTGGAGGCAGAGCAACGCATGGATCAGAGCGCCTATGGAAAGTGCTGGAGGGATGTTCTCTGGGGAAGGGTGAGGAGGATCTCCAAAGACTGGATGTACACAGTTTTCAGTGAATTTTGGTGACTTCTGTAATTATACAAGTGAAGGAGATAAAAGTGGGGAGGAGGAGGGCGGTGGGGGTGGGAGAATAAAAGACAGAAAAACCTTCAGGCTTCAGGAAGGAAGTTCACCAGGGAAGTTTGTCTTATGCTGTTGGGAAGATGAATCATTGAGGTTTTTCACTTCCATCTGCAATTTTCAACAGGGTCAGTGCCAGACTGGATTTGTCCCCCTTTCCGGTATGTTCCACCACATTATCAGCTAAAGAAAATCTGCTGGAGTGCAATGAGATCAACTTTTTGAGTAGAGCCAAAGCTGTCGGAGATCCTTCGACCTCCCAACAACTTCCTGCGAGAAATGTTGCCTCAAGATGTGTGCAGGCAGTTTGGCCAGTGCAGAACAAGATGCTCAGCTGTGAACATGCGTGTCTGATTGCACGAGATATGAAAGAGCAGAAACCTAAAGCTCTCACCGGGAAGAGTATGACCCCACCAGCTCCAGCAGACTTTCATGGTGGGGTTTGCTCAGCCTACCAGCAAGGTATCTGCTGTGCCTTCAGAGGAAACCAGCCGAGGGGCACAAGCCTGGTGGGTCCCGAAGCCCAAGTGCCCACTGGCTCTTTCAAAACTTCCAAAAGTTGTACTGAGCAACATCTTCAAAGATACAAAAACATGAAGGCAGAAGGAATTCAGGCACAACACACACAATTAGCCATTCCTCTTGACGGATGAACCCATTTTGCTCTCCCACATGGCATCTTCTTCCCTCTTGGAAGACACATTGTATGACCCATCAGGGATATGGATGAAGATGGTAATTTCTGATGCCGTCCTTCTAACTTAAGAAGTCTGTGGGGCTTTCATTAAACAATAGAATGTATTGCATTATTTTGTTATTGTGTTGCCTTTTTAGCCATTGCAATAAATAACTAGACACCCATATGGAATTAAAGGAGGGGGAAGCCACGGTAGCATAAAGGAAAGGAGACCAGGGAAATGTGAAACTTTCATGTGAGATAAGAACCTCATAACACTGTTATTATATCCCTCTGCAGTCAGGCGGTCTCCTGGTTTTAATAAAATCTCATTTTCCTTAAATTTTCCCATGTGGCCAGAGTATTATGTGTGGAGTTTAATGTAGCAGGATATGATCTAAACTTAGACTCAGGTGGTCTGGGCCCTATGGAACAGACGGGGTGGATTGTTGAACCGTGGATGGGGGGAGCATATACAGCAATAGAAAATGCTTCCTTTTTTTTTCCCCTTTTCCAAGATCTGAAAAGACCTTACTATACTCAATTAATGATCCAGCCAGCCAGCCCAAATCAAAGAGACATGCATGCAGCCATGAAGGGGTGGGGGGAAAGGGGGAGAATGTAATCAACGCTCACTTTCCTTTGTTGGAAGTAACAAAGAACTTAAAATTTAAAAACAAATGAAAAAGTGTTTGAAGACTTCGCATATGATTGATTCGTGTGTTTCGGTTGGTTTTTTTAAATTATTTTTTCTATTTTTGCAAGGGTGTCTGCTTTTGTAAATCACTCCAGCTCTATTCCCTGCAGAACTCCTTAAGGTTTTCATTAGGATAGGGATATCACGTTCATTAGGATCACTGGTCCTGACGAATTCATTTTTGTTGTCACATACAATTCCATAAGTGGACTTCACTTACAGTTCCAAGGGTGATCCTCTGTCACACAGCATCACTCACCACATCTTTAAGAAAGAAATATTCCAGAAATGGGATGTATTTCAGTACAAAGAAACATTCTCTGCAACATCACCACTGGAGAGCATCAGGGCTTCTTATTTTCTGCTTGGTTTTTTGTTGGGTTTTTAGTTTTGGGTTTTTTTCTTTAATTAAAGAAGTACACCATTAAATTGCACGTTCCTAAGAGCTGCTTATCAAGAGGCATTTCCAGAGCCGACGCTGCAGCGAAGAAAATTCTTTGTTCTGGTTGTAAACCTTAGTCCAGCCAACTTCTTATTTTATTTGCAACATTTCCTGCCCCAGTGCTGTTTTTCCGTGATTTTCCAGAAGGCACCAGTCAGGTTGTTGCTGCAGAAGGGAGAATGTAGGGGGCAGTTAAACAAGACATAATGGATCTATGGTGCCCTGCTGAGCATCGATTCAGCAATTTCTGCCTGTGGCTGCAGGCTTCCAAATATAGGATCTCACTGTCAGAGATGACCAGGATTAACTGGCAGGACTTCCTGGATCTCTATTGACCGGTCATTCCAGTCAATGTCAAAACAGCTCTCTCCACTGCTTTCGGACCAGGAGAGATTGCTACATGGGAAAGGAGACCACTAGGAGCCCAGGTTTTGTGTCTGGGGCTGAATGATTGTGTGCAATCATTCAGATCAGGTTGATGAGTAAGGGTACCAAGAAAACACCCAAGCAGGCCGGTTTAGGCTGCAAAGGAAGGTGAGAAATCCTGGTCAGTCAGCTGTGCCCCATCTGCTCTGGCCACAAAGCATCTGAGAAACTTGAAGGAACTTCAGTCTCCTCTCTAAAGCCAGCAAGACCTTGTCCTGCATGCAAAGGTGGAGAAGCTGAGTCAGGGAAGGGTTAAGTGTCAAGGTCTTTGGCAAAGGACTCTGAAGTTCTCGCTTTCCTGCTTTCAATGTTGCTTTGCAAGAAGTTTTTGAGGCTTGTGAAGGGAGCAGGTTTCCACTGAAAATACAAGATGTGGTTTTGCCTGTGCTTTCTTCAGTAGCAAGGCCAACTTGAAAGCTCCCTGTCTCCAGTTGCTTGCTCCTGGAGCCTCCCTGCTGTCCTGAAGAAAAGCATCACCTCTGTCACTATGCCGGTCCATGCTACTGCAAGAAGTGGAGCTCAGATGGTGCAGAAGACAACAGCCTGAAACAGCTCTTCTTTGGGAATTCCCAAAAGCAGAACCACTGCCTTAATAAGCAGCTGTGGTTGCCATATATCTCTTGGCATTTTGAAGATACCAAGTGGGCAAAGGTGTAAAGAAGGAAGGACTATCTTGTGTTACAGATAGGGGACAACGGTCTCAAGAGTGAAAGTCCAAGAATCTGTTCTTCATGGAGCTGCAATAATTATTGCAAAACAGAAACCCTCGGGTTTGAGCTAATTTACAGTCACATTGAGCTGCTGTAAGTGGTCCTGGTCAGCAACAGATGGGATCTTTGGGGACATATCAAAAGTTATGGTCATTTTACATCAGAGCTGGGAATTGCACCTTGATCTCCTAAATTGCAGCCCAAAGCATTAACCAGGGGCTCATCCTCTTATATTAAAACAGTAGAAACATCGCCTCCCTAAGGACTTGTCTTCTGGAAAAACTCGCTCCCTTTAAATTCACAGCCTGTTATACTCCAGAAGAACCTCCATGTGTCAACAGCTAAGCAAAATGATTAAAGATAACCCTTTTCTATTCCCTCAGTTTAAAAAAA
This sequence comes from Thinocorus orbignyianus, assembly GCA_013400375.1. NCBI lineage: Eukaryota > Metazoa > Chordata > Aves > Ciconiiformes > Thinocoridae > Thinocorus > Thinocorus orbignyianus. Next base: position 354,252 of record VXBW01001239.1, on the reverse strand, counting down.
AAAAATTAAAAATAATAATAAAAAAAAAAATCTCACACAAAGACAACCTTAAAATCCTTTTTTCCATTTCCTAGATCAATAGACACAATGGGGTATCCCGAGCCCACACAGTCACCCATCAACCTGCTGAAACAACTCATTCAGACTTTTGCTCTGGTTTCAAAATGCGTCTGGAAGGAAGAAAATCTTTTTGAATGAGACCCTTTCAAGCCGTGTCAAGTGAACACAGGCTTTGTAAGCGAAGGGGTGTTGAGCAAGATGCACCTCATCAAGACTCAGAATTGCATTGGTTAGACCTGAGGCCTGGGAGGCAGTTGCCTTCCAGATACAATGCTCCAAGGGTTTTGATCAATCTCAGATAACGTTGAACCCCAAGAGGGAAAATTAGTAAAAACTGGTCAACTGATCTCCCAGTCTAGCAACGGCGTAAGAGCTAATCTCCCTTAATCTAATTCAATGGACTCTACTTAACATCCCCTGCCCTTTCATTCTTCAGAGGGGAACAGCAAAGGATGAAATCAACTCCTTTCCGCTCTCTGATTCTGCAGCAGGTTGTGCAGACCTTACATTACCCCCCACCTTTCTTTCCCACCCAAAAAGCAAAGTGCCACCCCAAGACACTATTCTTCCACGGTCATCTAAGATTTCTCCCCAAAGCCTAACGCTGCCCACCTGGTAAATAGGCATCTCCCCTCTCCTACCGCTGCTATTATGCCCCACGCTTTGAAGTTTCCAGGAGCTAATTATATCGCTTGATTTGAGCAGGAAGAGTGAAATAGAGCCTAGAGCAGTGTTTGCTTATGGAGTAACTCGTCCTGCCTGCATGCTTGCTCTTCATCAAACATGAATGTCAACAAAACCTCACTTTCCTCTTTCATGAATTTTGAAAGAGCTCTTTCTGGTTTCTTTCTTTTTTTTTTTTTTTTTTTTATTTCTATATTTCTTCCTTTTTTTCTTTCTTTTTATTTTCGTTCTTCATTTTTTCTTCCTCTTCTCCTGAGATACTCGGAAGAGAAATGGTGGAATTTTATCACAGAGGTCACTATATAAGGCCTGTGAGTTTGATGGTCCACAGCCTTCCTCGTTGCCATTTGACCCCGTATAAAATTATTATAAAAGCCTTCCATGTGAGACCAATCTTACAGCAACCCCTGCACGACAGACTATGAGCAGAGGCTGCACACAGAGCTCACATGCAGCAAAGAAAAGGAGATAAACCAATTCCTGGGAAGAAGAAAAGGGGACATTTCTCTTCCAGTAACTAGGAATGCACAGTTTATGTTAAACCCATAGGTGAGACATCGCTTGGACAAGGCACTCTCTGAATCACACTCTAATGAGCGATAAATGACAAGAACGTTACAAATAAGGAGGCTATGAAATCACAAGGTTTGCATCTGAATTTACCCTATCTGCAGTGCTGGAATTGAGTTACTTTCTGCACTTTGTCCTGCAGGGACGGTTAAGATGAGGCTGGTCGATATCATCTGGTTGCAGGGTCTTATTCTGCTAGATCAGAGCTATACTATTGCAAGAGATTTTCAGACCTGCAGAGGAACATTTTAATACCAAATAAGAAAGAAAAGAAAAAAAAAAAAAGGTGGAGACTTTGGGAGACTTTATAAAAGCATGGATTTTCTCTAAATCATGACAGACTTAGTTGATTTTTGCCTCAAAGATATGTGACAGCACTAAGATGATATTTTCACTGCACACAAAGCCCTCATTAGGAGAACTTTTGCACTTAAGAATTAGGCTCTTGCCTATTACTGCTTCCTAATGTTTCTTCATTATAAAAGATCTCATGTTTATTCTTCATTTATTAGCCTTTTTCATGACAAATATCAGCAGAGTGGCTTCCCCTACAAACACACTTCTCCCAATCCAATACCCAGCTGTTTCTATTGCCCTTTCTCTGTTTATTGATTACAGAAAGAGTCAATCTATTTTTTCTCCTTTTTTTTTTTCATTTATTTCTCTCTCCTTTTTTTTTCTTTTTTTTTT
>VXBW01001239.1:340892-352231 GCA_013400375.1 Thinocorus orbignyianus | reverse complement strand
TTTTTTTTTTTAATGGATATATATCACAGAGCCTCACAGCCACAAAGAACAGGCATTTTGAAACTGGCCTGAGCTCCACATTCTGAGTGGGCCAACAAGGATTTAATTTGAAGGCTCCTAGAATCAATACTAGCCTTTGACTTGTCCTTATCTTATCCTTGTTGATGGTTGATGTCTGTTGTCAAAACTCCTGGAAGGCGTCTGCTGTGATTTGCTAGACTGGCTATGGAGACTTTAATGAGCAGAGTCGCTCTTATATTTGAGATCACCTTCAAAATCCATTACCTGGTCTCACTAGAGAGATCTTGGAAAACTTCCACATGGAGAAGCAGCCAAACACCTCCCGTTGCGCTGCTTTCTCTTTTACTGTTGGACTTATCCTTCTTCAAATTGGCCACTTTGCAGCCCACAGCTGCAAAATCCTCTCTTACAATCCCAGCGCTCGGTCCTCACAGAAGCAACAGCTGTAAACAGCATTTGGGGATACCCAGCCTCCTGCATCCCTTGAGTTCTTAAGACTGGTTGGCCACAGCTGCCATAACGAATCATAGAATCATAGAATAGTTAGAGTTGGAAGGAAACTTAAAGATGATCCAGTTCCAACCCCCCTGCCATGGACAGGGACACCTCCCACTAGACCAGGTTGCTCAAAGCTCCTGGCTTTGAGCCTGGCTTTAAACACTTCCAGGGATGGGGCAGCCACAACTTCTCTGGGAAATCTGTTCCAGTGCCTCACCACCCTCACAGCAAAGAATTTCTTTCTAATATCTCACCTAAATTTCCCCTCTTCCAATTTAAAATTGTTCCCCCTCATCCTATCATTACAGTTCCTGACAAACAATCCCTCCCCAGCTCTCCCAAAGCTCCCTTCAGGTACTAGAAGGCTGCTCGAATGTCTCCCTGGAGCCTTCTCTTCTCCAGGCTGAACAGCCTCAGCTCTCTCAGCCTGTCTTCATAGGAGAGGTGCTCCATCCCTCTACTCATCTTCATGGCCCAAATACTTCTCATTTGTCTAGTAGTTTTTACGGGAATATCTCAAAGGGCACCCCAAACTGACAAGGAGCCATTATCCTCATTGCCCTAGGCAGGAGAAGAATCAAAGGGAAGGATTTGCCCTGGGAAACATCCATCAGTGAGTCACACAAGCCACAAAATCCTATTCCCAGTTCCTGGTCTAGCATCCACATCATGCTCCACATGAGCTCATGTGAAACAAGAGGAGTTAGAGCTAACCCTTAAAGAGCTCATTGAACCCATTTCCAGTTCTTCCTTTATTCAGACTGAACAACTCGACCTCTGATAACTGCCCAAGAGGAGACTGGGTCTTTATCACTTTATTTTGGCCTGTAGCTCTGAGCAAACTGAGAAACCACATCCTTCCTGGTGGTCGTTGCCCTGTTTCAGTGGAGCCATAAAAACCATCACAACAGCCTTGTCCACGAGCCGGCCTGCCTCGCTGAATGGGTGCATTTCATGTAATTTACCTTCTGCTTAATCGTTCTCATGCACACGTTAATTGTTCTCCGACATGAGCAGGATACTAATCGGAGCTCAGATAACCTCTCTATCCTACTTTACATGCTGGTTCACGCTTTCCCTTATTTTAACTGGAGCCGTTTTTAATTCCAGTTAGGAAATTGATTATTCACACTTTTATTTGCCTTCTTTAAGAAGAAAGCACAAGGAGCGCGAGAGGAATTGTAAATGCCTAGGTTAAGACCAGAAATGGAAATCTTGCATGTCAATGTGTGTTCGTGTACGTGTCGTGCACGCGAAGGGACAGCCAGGAGAGTGTCCTCATCATGTTCCCAATCAATACTTGGGCAGCTTTTTGCAGCAAAGGTGCTGAGGCCAGGTCACCGGGGCACAGAGGATATAAGTCTTCTTAGGCTGGCAGAAGGGCTGAATGCAGACTGCAGGCAATCAGGGGGGAAAAAAAGTCTCAACCCAGCACTAAAGCCTTGACAATGTCAGGGACTGCCTTGTTTCTGGGTGTAAAGCCTATGCATGTCTCAGGAGCTCTGAAATTTAGGATAGGAGCTCAGTTTGGAACTATGCAGCCAGAAGGGGAAAGGGATATGAAGCTGTGCATTGGGTGGGTCATTGGAAATGGTCCCCTGGCCTTGGATGACCATCAGGAAACTGTGAGGCTGGTCCATTCTCCATTCTTCCTGGTGGTCTGCTTATGAGCAAGTAGGAGTGCTGTTCCCAAAACCCTCAGTGACCCCATCAGACCTCTTAGCTATGTCTAGCAATATTAAACACAGACTTCACTGTGCACTCCTACATCTGTGCTGGTCACCCTTAGCTCCCTCAACAAGCAACAGAGAAATGGGCAATCTCTGGGCACCATCCTCCTGAGCTCTTTTAGATGCCAACACTGGGATGAGACAGTTTACTGTCAGAAATTCCCATTCCTTTCCACGGACTGCAGAGTGCAGGGTCCTGCACCTGGGATGTGGCAAATCCAGGCACAAATGCAGTCTGGATTTGCTGAAAAACACCCAGCAAGAACAGATTTCAGCTACAGCAAGCTGAAAAATGCTAGGGATGTGGCAAGGGAGGCAAAAGTCCAGAGAAATCCCCCAAACCAAATATTTCTCTATTACCCAGGCATGTTACTAAGGTGGCTCATTTAAAGCTGCAATTTTAGATGTCCTTCATTTCCATGCCTCTGTGTGCAGACCAATATCTCCAGATTAACAGTGTCCCTCATGATGCATCACAGCGGGTGGTAGGAAATACTGCATCGTGCCATGCTCTGGCAAATGGAGAAAGAGTTTATGGGGGGTTGTTGTTCCTGGAGTAAAGGACGACACAACCAAACCACAGCAATCACCACTGTCAGCTGTTATCTTTTCTTTTTAAATATTCTTCTTCTTTTCTTCCTTTCTTTTTTACTTTTGATAGAAATACCAGAAATTTCTGCAGAGAATAGTTCATAGAATCATAGAATACTTTGGGTTAGAAGGTGTCTTTAAAGGTCATCTAGTCCAACCCCTTGTCCACATAGTCCACATTCTTTTGAAAATAAAAACCATTCAGTAAAAAAAAAAAGCTGGATTTGTGCTAAAACCAACAATAATAATAATAAGGAACAAAACTATTTTGGATAGCTAATGCTTGACTGGCTCTTACAAAAACCTAGAGGAAAAACCCAGAGTCTGATTCTGTGCTCACATCCATGGACACTCTTGGTTTTCTCTTGCAGTCTTCATTCCACCACGGTCAAATCAAGCAGTCAGGTTGGTTATATGACGTGGCCGAAATTCACCCGTGGGTTAGGAACACACACAAGAAAGGAACTTTTCTTTCCTTTTAACCTGCTTAAAGCTCAGAAATGGCCCAGCAGCTATAGGAGTTAGAAGGCAGCATAATGCACTGCCCCGATATCCAGCTATTTAATCTCTGGCCAGACATGCTCCGATGGAGTAACAACAGCAGCAGAGGGCAGATGCATTCGAGATAGACTGTGTGCCCCTGTGCATAATGCAGCAAACCAACTTGCTGAGCCTGGCAGAGGCAGGTAGCATCTTTATTTCAATCTGGTTTCTACTTTTCCAGTCGAATGCATCGGGGAAACTCCATTATCAGTCGTAAAAAGGCTTGGTGCCGCTGAACTGGAACTGTGTTTCTAATATGATCGACCATTAGGAACCGGGCTTTGCTTATGGTTTTTCAGGCACTTTCAGGTCTCTATTAAGCAACAGCACACTACAACTGACAAAACTTCTGGAGGCTGTGAGGATTTGACTGCTGGAAGCAGAGCTCCTGCAGTGCCGGCACAGCCAGGTGAGAGCAGTCCTTCCCCGAGTATGTACAGCAGGCTTGAAACTCCAGTTCTAGCAACTTGATTCTTTGAGCAAACTAGATGAGAACCTGCCTAAACACTTTTTCCTCAAAGCTCTCAGCAAGCAGCAAGGTTATTACCTACTTCTCCTGTCCTTCTACTCCCAGGTAGTGCATTGCCAAACCCCTGTGAGTTGCAATTACCCAGATATGGGCTAAAACCACACAAGCATTAAGAATCAGGTCTGTTTTCTCAAAATCACTGTGGTTTTGAAACACCAAAGCCCAACTGTGTTTTCCTACCCTCCCCGGATTGCAGGCTGACCCGAAAGCATGGAGCTACTCTGATAAAAGTGGAGACAGCAGGATTGGGTCCATCAAGAAACATCTGCACTAAAATCTCCCTCAAAGTAACAACCCCCATGGCAGGGGGCTTGGAACTCGATGATCTTTAAGATCCCTTCCAACTCTAACCATTCTATGATTCTATGATACTCTGCATACAATGACCCTCTCTGAAGAACATCTGCTCTGGTGAACATCAGTTATGATTTCTCCTCCTGGAAGCCTCAATAAATGGAGTGGATCCAGAGGAGGGTCACAAAGATGATCAGAGGGATGGAGCAGCTCTACTATGAAGACAGGCTGAGAGAGCTGGGACTGTTCAGCCTGGAGAAGAGAAGGCTCCAGGGAGACCTTAGAGCAGCCTTACAGTATCTGAAGGGAGCTCCAGGAGAGCTGGAGAGGGACTGTTGGTCAGGAAGTACCGTGATAGGACAAGGGGTAATGGTTTTAAATTGGAAGAGGGGAGATTTAGATGAGATATTAGGAAGAAATTCTTTGCTGCGAGGGTGGTGAGGCACTGAAACAGATTGCCCAGAGAAGCTGTGATTGCCCCATCCCTGGAGGGGTTCAAGGCCAGGCTGGATGGGGCTTTGAGCAACGTGGGAGGTGTCCCTATCCATGGTAGTGGGGGTGTGAACTGGATGATCTTTAATGTCCCTTCCAACTCTAACCATTCTATGATTCTATGAAATAATAACACACTGAGGGCTGAGTGAAACCTCATTAAATTTGGCAAGCCTGAGGAGTGCTCTTTGCTCAGGACCCAGGCAGGGGAGGAAGAGAGAAGAAGCGGAAGCAGCAATGCCCAAAATGAAGTCCATGTGCAGAGTCAGTTAGGAACAGGAGCCCCAGGGGCACAACCCTGTTGCAAGGCATATGGATTCAAACACTGGGGTTTTGATGGAACACCAGGGACAAACAAAGAAATCAGGCTGCGGTCCCCATAGGCAGCTGGAAGGGCGGAGGGAAAGTTTTTAGCCAAAGCGCTAACTAGAAAAAGGAACCACAAGCAAGTTGACTCCCGTTGTTTGATCGCCAGATATATTCAGGGAAAAAACTTTATGCATCCTTTATACAAGAGTGGGATTTCATCAAAGGGATAATAACTGCATCATCAATTTCTTCTTCGAAATGAAACCCAAACATTGCCTGAATGCAGAAGCCAACAGCAGTAGCAATAACATTGCTGGAAAGAACTCTGTAATTGCAACTCCATAAACCATAATCTTTGTTTTAGAAATAACACCTGCTCTCCAAGCGACTTGCTCTCTGTGGTACCACCTCTAGAAACTCCCTGCAAACAGTGTCAGCCAGCTTAGGAGCTCATATAAAAAGCTCAAGCACACCCGCTTCGTGAAAACATATTAACTAAATGGAGCTGCAGGCTTCATTCCCCTTTGCTAGAAGATGATTCCTGCCTCCAGCTCCACTCCTCATAATTTATTTTCCCTTTTTAAGTGCTGATATGTGCTCTCTTATGAAAAAAAAGAAATGCCTTTCTGATTACACTGGCAGAGAGAAGGCTGCTGAGCTGCTTGCTGCTCTGCATGAGAAACTTTAGTTCACTTTTCTCTAACGCAGATTTCTGGTTTTATCTTCTTTGGATGTTTTCTTCTTTTTTTTTCTTCTTTTTTTTGGGGGGGTGGGGTTGAGTTAGTTTTGTGTTGGGTTTCTCTGGGTTTTCTGTTAAAAGTGCGTACCTTTCCTTCCAGTATCTGAAGGGAGCTCTAGGAGAGCTGGAGAGGGATTCTTGGTCAGGAAGTATAGTGATAAGGCAAGGGGTAATGGTTTTAAATTGAAAGAGGGGAGATTTAGATGAGATATTAGGAAGAAATTCTTTGCTGTGAGGGTAGTGAGCACTGGAACAGGTTGCCCAGAGAAGCTGTGGCTGCCGCATCACTGGAAGTGTTGAAGACCAGACTGGATGGGGCCTTAAGCAACCTGCTCTAGTGGGAGGTGTCCCTGCCCATGGTGATGATCTTTAAGGTCCCTTCCAACTCTAACCATTCTATAATTCTATGATTCTATACTCACTATCTTCTCCATCAAGAGCCCTCACAGCTACCCGAGTTAGAGGAAAATAATTACCCCAAAGAGCAATGGGGACCTATTTAAGGAGGCAAGAGGGTCTTTGCAGCTCACTGGGGAGAGGACAGTGGATGGAGCAAGTGACCCATCTGAAGGAGACCAGATGGAGTTAGTGCCGCTCCATGGTTCAGGGCAAAGTGAAACAAGGGATTGTGAAAGGTACCGGCTTGATGGTCTAAGCTGCAACGGGAAAGCTGTTTTCCCTACACATCTTTAATCTACCTGTGTCCACCATGGAAATTTAATTGCCTCTTTTTATCAGGAATATGATAAATCAAGGACCACTGCATAAATTTGCATTGGGAAGGAGGTCAGCCCTATTCAATCTCCAGCGACTTTCTGTTCCCCTACCCTTCTTGCCAGAGCTGCCTGTGGGAACCACCAACCTCTCCTCATCCAGGTGCCAAACCCTTCACTGAGAAGACTTGGATGCAAAGGTTGAATTTCTTTCTCACCGTTTTCCTCTCTGGGATCTGCCAACACATTGCTTATCAACCACAAGGCTTAAAATTGTGTGTTTGAAAATTTGAGGCTTTAATAAGGCTCACGTGGCCGATATGAAAGAGAGAGCGAAAAGGCACTGCAGGAGAAGGAGGGAGCAATAGGTAGATGGTGGCCTTCGCAGGAGGAGGAGATGCTTTCCGGAATCTGAATAGAATTCACCCAATGTTGCCTCAAGAAAATTACTTCGCATACTGCCTGGAGCCTCCTGAAGTAACAGGAGTTTCCCACTGACTTCAAAGGGCTGTAGACAAAGCCCACAAAGAGTTTTTCACTTCCCTGTGCTGACAGATGACTGAAAATTGCAGGAATTGAAGCAAATCTTTCTTTCTCCTTTTGTGATAGGCAGGGATTCCCTAGATGGGCCATTTCTACATGATATGATTTAGGAGAAGCACCAGGGTAATGTCTTTGAAAGGAAACTTGCAGTGTATCCACAGAACATGTAAAGCAAAGTAGGGGTGAGTCTGGAGCTACTGACAGGATCCAGGCTTAAAATTTGGGGTAAGTCTGGACCTCCTCCATGCCCTGACTAATTCTATGCTTGCCTTTGGGTAGCATCAACAATTCAGGAGGACAGAGACAAACTCAAGAGCCAAAACAAGATATAAAACAGACACAGGAAGCCTTTCCCTGTCTGAAAATCGAATAAGAGCTTTGGCAAACCTTCTAGTTCATGTACACCCCAGCACCATCCACTAACGGTTGCTACTGATGTGAGCCGTGCTGGGTCCAATGAATCATAGGATAGAATCATAGAACCCTTTAGGTTGGAAAAGACCCTTCAGATGGGTGAGTCTAACATTAACCAGACATTACCAAGCCCATCACTGAACCATGTCATATGAAACGAAAGCATCCCACTTGTCTGGTCCATGGGCAGAAGCTTTCCTGCCCTGATGTAAAGGATCAAGTCCAATGGTGCAACCTGATTCTCTGGCTACCCACAGGGTTACACAGACAACCCCAAGGTCTTAACTCTGGCTTTCTCCTCCTCCTCCTCCCACAGAACTGATGTGGCCTTTATTTGCCTCCCAGACCCAGTGCTCTTTTCCCAGCCCTATCTGTGGGGCTTTTGTTCCTTCCAATAAAGGGAGATGCTCTGTTCCCCAGCCAGGGAGCTCCCTTACCCTCTGAGTCCTGATAAAAGGAGCGACACTTGAAACCAACCCGGATGGCTCGTGCCCTGTTTCTAATTAGCACATCATCTGCTTGCTTCTAAAAACAGCCGCCTGCATGTGTGCCTGGAAGGAGAGTCGCTTGCAACAGCACCTCGCTTTCCAAGCAGCCTGGAGTCAGCCCGGTGAGGCCACCTGGCCACACACCAGGGGATGCACCACAATTTTATAGGGACATTGGTGCCCCAATCCAATCCAAGCCGAGGAATTCAGACCAGGGAGCATTTGGCACAGCAAAGCAGGGTGTTTTTCCCAAGGAAAAGTTAAAGGGAAGCAGCTGAGCTGGGAGTCTCCCTGCCTCCTCCATCCTGGGAGCTCCTTCAGACCATCACATCTCCTTGAGCTTCTCTCTCCATGCTTCAAGACTGATGCTGGAGCACCCAAACTGTGTGTGGAAACTCCAAATTAATATCTAGACTGCTTGTTAATGAGGGCCCAGGTATACAAATAAGCAAGCTGGAATGGGGTTTTATGGTGTGATTTCTAGCTGGAGATCTAGGTTCAGGTTCTCTCCTCATTTGGATTCATTACTTGTCTGTACAGTGACATCCCCTGAACTTTTCCTTTTTACTTTTTCTCTTTTTTCCATTTTTTTAATTTTTTTTAAAAAAATTTTTCTTTCTTTTTATTTAATTTTCTTTCTCTCTCTCTCTTTTTTATTTTTTTTTTTAATTCATTAGGCAGCACAGTAGGAGTTCAGCCACTGAGAAACTTTATGCAATGCCAAAATCACGTGCAAACTCAGGGAACAGATATGTGTGGGAGAGAGGTAATTACGGCTCTCCATATCTGTCTTTAGCCCTGAAATTAATCCGTTGAGAGCACTGAATTAACTTAAGACCGGAGAGATCTGAGGATTGTTTCTGGCAGTTTGTCCCAGTGATGCTGGACCTGGTGTGAGCCTTTGGAGAACAGCCAATGCTGACTGCAAGCCAAAGACAGGACTGCAGACATGGCAGGTCCTGCAGGAATAGATGGCCCGTCTGTGCAAGGGATGCCCAGAAGAAATTAAGGAAGTTTCACGGTCCCAACCATCTTCCCAGACCTTAAGGAAGCCAACAGCCAGTGATGCTGCATGTTAAAGACCTGTCCTTAAATCTGCCATGGTAAGAGAGAAGAGGGCAATTAGAAAAACAGCAGAAGAGAGGGAAGACTCAGGTCCAGGTCAGCAAGGAGGCGTATAGGAGCAAGAAAAGGGTGGTATTCCCTCCAGTCTGGCTCCTATTTAGGATGTGAGTCAGTCTAACCCAGCCACTCCGTGGCTCTGCCTGGAGTGAAGCAGAAAGAGGACCCCAGACCAAAAAAGATGCAAAGATTCAAATAAAGAATAGAGAATGGATAGTGAAATTCGGGATTCACAGCTTATTGTCTCTCCAAAGCTTAGGTCTTTCCTTCTTTGAGGAATTTGGGATGGGAAGCATTAAACTCTATCTATATTACATCTTTAGGTAGAGTCCTGATTTAATGATCGGGTCAATCCTAGATTTCAGGGCTGTCAGATAAGTATTAGCTCTGCTCCAGCCTGGATGTAGCTTCATATAAACAGCAAGAGCAGATGAGCTTAGGCAAGGCTCTACATTTTGCTTCAGATTTCTCCAAAGTTCACGTGAGGCTAAAATCCCAGTTCAGCTCACAAAAGAAGATGCGTAATCCTGATCCATTCCTGGTCCAGGCTTCATACCTCCCACTTGGCAGCATTTGGGTTGGTTTGGTCGAGCCCTTTTTAAATGTCCCTCCCCCTTTGTCAATGTGAGATGCTCCACATACTCAGAGAGGTTGGCCGGGCAGCTTCAGGGCACACGAGTCCTCTCTGCCAGCTTGTCCACATGACACAACTGTGGCACTCTTAGAAGGCATCAGGGTTTTGCGAGCTGTGGAATTTCCTTTCCGAGCACAGCTCGTCGAAGAACCAAGATGTGATTTCTCTGAAGCTTTGCCCAACCAATCTCTAGCTCGCTGCAAACCCCTTGAGGTATTCAACTAAACATGGTCCAGATGGCACGGGAAGACACAAGATTGCAACAAGTCACATCCACGCTAAGACAGTGATGTCTTTACAGAGGCAGCCCAAGCTCAGACGATGACAAGTAAAATCAGACCTGACCAGAAAAGCAAACTGAGCTTTCCCTCTTCACAACACTGTCCCTCCTTGGCGAGACTGTTTCTAAACCGATCCATTACCTTGCTTTTCCTTTCACAGTTTCATCACAGCTCCAGCTCAGCCAGAAGCTGAGCCATCTGAGCATATGAGAAAGACTTTTCAGATGTGAAATCTGGCTCAACAGGAGACCTGAAAATCTCAGAGGCAAATTGGGCACATTCGCTTCACCAGCAAATATCCCAAAGGCTGGTGTATCACCAGAGAAGAGCTGAGTCTTGAACACGTAATGAACCCTCTGAGATTTGCCCATCATGTCTCAAAGCCACAACATAGCTCCTCTCCCTAAAGCTGTGTTCAAAATCTCTCCCTTATAAACCAATTTTTTCAGCTCTTGCTCTTTACAATTCATCCAGCAGTGCCAGCTTGGGAGGATTCAGTCCATACAAAAGGATCTCATGGCACTTTTCAAACAGTCATGAGTACCCTTGAGAAAAAAGGATATAGTAAACAGAGTCCCTCCTATCTCCAGAGAATTAATGCAGAGGAAACTACACTGACTGACCTTCCCCACGTACCAGGAGACCGTGGCAGCATCAAGCGCACAAGCTTCACCTCCCAGCGTCTGATAGAGATGCTAAACAGCTCTGTATCCATGTGACAGTACAGTAGGCACTGATTGAAAAGCCCCGGGCATGAAATGCCCTCACATCACCTCCGAGCACTGCTGACATCCCTCAGTCCGCTTTATGCTGGAAAGAATCTGCTGTATCAGTTTGCAGCTATTAGTCATCAGGAGAACTGGGAGTCACCTTCGAAATGCCTCCCTCCAAGCATCCCCATCCCCTGCCCTGAATGTAAACACAATCCAGAGCCAGAGCTTGGTTTCCACAACTGCATCTATTGGGCTATTTATATCCCTGGTCCTCTTTGCATAAAGAAAATCAGTAACTTATACCTCGCAGCAGCAACTGTGCCTACAATTATCGATCGGAGAGCCCTGGGCGTGAGTTCTCAGTGGTAAAACCAGGGAAAATCCATCAAAGTGTTCACATCTGCGCCCTGCAAGACTTGCACCTCAGCTCTTCCTTCTCTAACAAGGGTGATCGCTCACCACCCAGGGATTGTGAACCAAGGGATTTGGAAAGGCTTATGCATGGAAGGGAGATTAACACAGACTTGAGCCGTCTGGCTGGAAAATGTGGGAGGCATGATAGTGGTATTCACAGCCACAAGCAGGTCAGTTCAAGACAGGGCCTTTTTTCCCACCTTCTACATGGAGAACTAAGCAAATTTTTCACAGCCACCTTCTTCAGATTTAGTTTTTTGGGGGTCTTTCT